>JAHDVE020003858.1:0-187500 GCA_022606495.2 Halesus radiatus
AAGTCTTAGATGTAAGTCACTAATTATTAGTATTTTTTTTTTATATGAATACCGCACAAGAGTCCCAAACTGCTCCCAACCGTCTGGAGCCAGTGAGACTATGGCATTCCCAATTGCGGAATGTTGTGAGGCTCGAGGTATTGGGGAGGGGAAGTAGAAGGGGGAGAGGAAGGTGGGGAAAGGGGAAATACCTGGCTATTCAGATCTGGTCACCAAACACGGCTAAAAGCCATTTCAAGCAACGTTTCAATTCTGAATGGTGGTCTTTCACCAGGGCGATACTGAGAGTATCTTCCACTCTGGAACGTGCGCAAATAGTATATATTATTTTTAAATGAATTAATTGTGAAACAACACAAATTAATTAAATAAAAATTACTTGTGCACGCCGGGATTTGAACCCGCGACCTTCGGATTCATAGTCGAGAGCCTTACCCCTCGACCATGGAGGCCGTCAAAATTTAAAGTATGAATTTTTCTAATTCTAAATCTTAGCTGTAAGCCATTAATAACAAATCTAATATTTAAATTATTAGATATAAGTCTTAGTGATAAGGTAGGTTCGATAAATTACGCTTTAAAGTGCCTTTCAGGTGATTTTCTCACAAAAACGGCGCTATAAAAATAATCCATTTAATATTATTGTTTTTCTGAAATCTGTTTAGTTAGTGTGTGTATAGGTATGAAACATTTAAAGTGACATTATTTAACAGTTTTTCAGACTCCCCTCTACCCAAAACAATTACCTACTTGGTTATTATTATACCGATATTTGTCGTTTTTCATATTTTAATGTTTATTTCTGTTATTAGATTATATGTTTTCGGTTCTAGATATGTTTACGTCTTTTAATATTCTTTCATTTTACCCCACAAACATAGATCGATTTAAGTAAAACTATGTATTTATGCCACGGTGGTTGCCAAAAACATTAAGAATAATAAATTTACAGTAGGTATCGAAATACCACAATATGCATTATTTAATGATGATTTATGACCACGAGCTATCACGAAATATTTTGCAATGTACAGCGAACAAGATCCTGTACTAATATTTATTAAAATCGACTATACTATACCATCTGTCTTTGATACCATTTTAGAAAAAGCTCCAGAAATAGTTGAAGAACTCAATGATATTATTATTTAATTTGATTTACTTTAAATACAAAAAAAATAGATACATTCATTATAACAAAAAATTCTGGTTTAAATTGTGGGTGAGCATACCTATCAATCTGAATATAACAAAATAGTGGTACGTGCGCATAATACAAGACTAACTGCAAAACAATGGTATTTCCCAGATTCTTAAATAAATACGGTCCAAAGTACCTTAAAATATTATTAACCAAAAATAAATTTCATGTAAAAGTAAATTAATAACATGTTATTCTTCCTTTTTCTGAGATTTTTGTTGTAATTCTTGTACCGTTTTTTTACTTTTGATTTTCTAGGTATTTTTTTTGTTCCTTTGTTTTTGTTTTCGAAAAAGTAATTTTTTCTTCAAATAAAAAATTAATAATACAATATTCTAAAAAGATATTTTTTTAAATTTATTGTTTAAAGTTTTAATTTAGTAAAAGTTTTTAAAACTTTACAATTTTTATTGTTTAATTTAAAAAACGGGTTATTAATTATTTTTAATCTGAAACAGCTGTCACGCGTAATAATAATTACCCAGCAGAACTTTTTTTTATAAATAAACCGTTTTTAAAATTGAATAATAATAGTCATCATAAAATTATTTAAATCTTTAAATAAAATTTTAAAAAGTAACAAATTATGGGAGTTTTTTAATTTTAAATATAGACCGCTATCAAGAACTCGTTGAGAAACTGCCATCAATCAGTTTAACGGGAACTCATTACAATATTTATTTCTATGAAACTGACAAATCGTGGCGGAATTCCATTATAATAATTTACTATTTGTAAGTACCTGGGGTGGCCCAGGGTTATTAATTGTTTGGAGTAAAGTTTTATAATCTCTAAACTTACTAATACTCCTACCCCTGCAACTACTCCCTACCCCTACCCAGTAAATTTCTTCTTTTGAATGTCAAGTGTGCAAAATTTCATCAAGAAGTTCCAAAGTTTGGGTTTCGGGGTGGGAAAAGGGGATGCGTGCTAGTTTTTTCGAAATCTTGCGTAGACAGTGACCTTCCTCTTGTTTTGTGGGTAAAGTGTGCAAAATTTCATCAAGCTAGGATTTAACTAATTTAATAAAACTATAGCTTTGTATACAAAACAAACACACACTTACCGCCCGGGATATTCTTTTTTATATTATAACCTAGGCGTTGCGTGGAGTTTTTAAAGTTTTGAGGTTCTGATATGTTACCCCTACACCTACCCCCCCTTTCCCTATCCCACTTCCCACACCTACCGCTACCCCTACCCCTAACCCTACCACGACCCCTGCCCTTACCCCTACCCACACCTCACCCCACCAAAACACCCACCTCAACCCTACCACTACCCAGTAGTTGTCCTCTAATTTTCAAAATTCATGTTTATGGATGGGAAAGGGGGAAGGGTTTATTTTTACAGTGACCTTTCTCTTGGTTCGAAAGTCAATTGTGCAAAATTTCACCATGCTCGGAACAAAATTGTAGATTTATATACAAAACAAACACACACCGCCCGCCCCGGACATTCTTCTTCATATAATAGAAGACGAAGATAGAAGATAAAATATATAATTGAAGTAACCAGCGTTGTCCGGGGTTATGAATGGTTGTGTTACCCCTATCCAGTAATTTTTGAACGTCAAACGTGCAAAATTTCATCAAGAAGTATCAAAATTCTGCTTAAAGGGTTAAGAAAGGGGGATAAGGGTAGTTTTTCGAAATTTCATGTTTTTAAAGTGACGTCTGTAAAATTTCATCAACCTCGGAATAAAAATGGAGATTTATATACAAAACAAATACACACCGCTTGCCCGGGAATTTCTTTTTTATATAATAGAGAGATAAAAGAAATGTAAAACAAATTAAATTTGTAAAAAAATTAAATAGAGTTCTGCGAATTAAACACAGAAAGAATTAATATATTGAAGAAGAAGATTAATGTCCGAGCCACGTGGTTATGGGATTGATGTCGCAGCGCCTTTAGGATCGTCCGACCATTGCCTGGTGACGACATCAATCCCTATTAACTTCAGACCCCCAATTGAGAGGCTGAAGAGAAAAATGTGGCACTATAGGTCAGCAGATTGGTTCGGTCTGCGGGCGCATTTAATGCTTTCCCATGGTCAGCTGTCTGTTTTCAGACTTCGAATCCGTCCAGATGTGCCCAGGAAATTGGTAAAGTCATCACATCTGCGATGGATGGCTTCATTCAATCAACCGTTAAAGAAACTGGTGTAGGCTCAAAGCCGTGGTTCAGTCGACAATGCTCCGAAGCAGTTCGACGAAAAAACGCGGCTTACCGAGCCTACAACACATCTCGAACGTCAGAAAACAGATCAACATATAACAAATTGGCAAAGGACAGTAAGAGAATCATCAATAGGTCAAAATTTGAGCACGACCTACAGATCAGTAAAAAGCTAGCTGCCTGCCCGCATGGCAGCAGGGCGTTCTGGTCGCTAGCGGGCTCCATAGGTCACAATTTCTGCAAATCCAGTCTGCCGCCTCTTACCAGACCTGACGGTTCACTAGCAAACACTGCTACCGAAAAGGCCAGCCTTTTAGGGAAAATGTTTGCAGAAAACTCGGCCCTCGACGACCGGGGTGCCATCCCGCCGTCGGTTCCTCACTGCGGCTTCTATATGAAAAAGCTGAGGATACGGCATCGGGATGTACTCCTTGTCTTACAGGGGCTCGATGTTAATAAAGCTAGTGGGCCTGACGGAATACCTGCCCTGGTATTGCAGAGGTGTGCTGCAGAAATCGCTCCAGTTTTAACAAAGCTCTTAAAAATGTCCCTGAAATGTGGCTCTGTGCCCTCTGGTTGGAAAAAAGCGGTCATTCATCCTATACCTAAGAAAGGTGACCGCTCCAACTACCGCCCCATAGCGATCACATCAGTTCTGTCCAAGGTGATGGAACGTGTGATCAACGACAAACTGCTTACATACCTCGAGAAGAACAAAATCATTAACGACCGCCAGTACGGATTCCGGCGGACCGCTCGTGCGGTGATCTTCTCGCGTATGTGACGCATGTTTGGGGACGGTGCCTGGAACGTTATGGTGAGATTCAAACGGTCTCACTGGACATTTCTAAGGCCTTTGACCGTGTTTGGCACCGAGGACTTGTCAACAAACTGCCTTCTTACGGACTTCCCGTTTCCTTGTGTACGTGGATTGCCAACTTTTTGAGGGAGAGATCGATTCAGGCGGTTGCTGATGGTTTCATCTCTTCCTCGCATTCAATAAATGCTGGCGTCCCACAAGGATCGGTTCTGTCTCCGACATTGTTTTTGTTGCACATCAATGACCTCTTGTCATGTGCACCAATCCATTATTACGCGGATGACAGTACAGTCCATGATTGCTTTTTGTTTGACAAGCCCCCAAAGGGTACACAAACTCCAACGGCTCGGAAGGCTTTGAAACAGAGAATGGACGGTTACCTTGAGAGGGTCTCCTCTTGGGGTAAGAATAACCTCGTCGAATTTAATGTTTCAAAGACCCAATCATGTCTGATTACGTCTAAAAGGGATCAAAATGACAATGTAGTCTCCTTTAATGGAAGCAATCTTCCCAACAAGCCCTCCATTGATATGCTTGGTGTAACCTTAAGTGATCAGCTCCGGTATGGGGGCTCCATCGAAACCCGAGTAAAGTTAGCCTCTCAGAAGCTGGGCGTATTGTACAGAGCCCGCAGATACTTTAATAGTACACAACTGCTGACCCTGTACAAATCGCAAGTGCGCCCATTGTAGAATTTGGCAGCCACCTCTGGTCGGGAGTCCCAAAATATCTGAAAAAAAACCTTGACTCTGTGCAGAAACGGGCGATCCGTTTGATAGATTCGCCTATCTTAACAAATGGGTTGCAATCTTTGGAGCACAGACGTCGGGTGGGAATGCTGTCCTTGTTCTGCCGGTATTTTAATGGAAGATGCTCCGAGGAACTAGCGTCATTGATCCCTTCGGCACCGGTGCATAGTCGGGAAACACGCCAAACGCGCGCCCAACATTTGCACACAGTTGACATTTGTCACATGAGAACGGGTCGCTTCTACGACTCGTTCTTGTGTTCAACAGCTCGGCTGTGGAATGATCTGCCGGCCTCTGTGTTTCCTCCATCCTATAACATGGGTCTCTTCGAGACCCAAGTTCACTCCTTCCTATCCTCTAAAAGATCCTCCACACAGCATCCCCAAAGATGATATAGGCCTTGAGGGAAATTATTTCCTCCTTGGTCTCCTGTGTGGAGTTACTGTAAAAAAAAAAAAAAAAATAATTTTTAAACCTTTTTCCTGTTTTTATGTTTTGAACTGACCAGTTTCAGTCTGTCAAGGCCATCTGTACCAGTCTGAAAATGGATGTTATCCTGAAACTAATCAGGTCAAAAAATAAAAAGTAGATTTTTTTTTTACTATTGTTTTAAGAAATTATCACAATATTAACGTATATACAAAATAAAGGTATGCATTTTAAAACAGGGTCGGTGTTGAGATTGGTAAGTCATCTTTTAGATACTTTCTTTTCAGTGGTATTAATCGTCACCGAGAACAGAGAGCAGTAATTAAAGCCATTCAGATAATAATCTTGTTTCTAGAAGGTCACGAAGAGATGAATTCTTCAAAATTATTATTATTCACGACGTAAAGGGCTCTTAATAATAAATTATCGCATCTTCCAAATCTTTCTCTCCGAAGAATAATAAAGGGGAAAAACAATCCCGTGGGTTTTCGGGGGTTTAAATGTTGTAGTAAATGGCTTTCAAGAAGGCTGGTTCATACCAACCAAACCTATGTCGTTGGTAGCCGAATATAATATATTATTTATTTAGTTTACCGTGTTCTTACGAATTGTTCACGCATGACGGATTTAATAAATCTCGTTAACAGATAAATAGGATACAAAATATAGCAATAATGAGAGATATATGACAATAAGAGAAGATAATGCAATCGATCAGAAGATAGCAGAAGTGTATGTGACAAGAAAAAAGAATCGATTATAACTAACTAACTAACTTACTACCTAACTAATAATCACGCCGTTTCCACGAAGCAGTAGGCAGAAAGGACGGACCGCCAAACAACTCGATCTTGGCATACATTTCTTGCTTCATTCTCATTCATCTGTTACTCTGACTTATGACATGGCACATTCATTTTAATCCCATTTGTCGTATTTATTGTGACAATTTAAAGTTTCGTTCACATATGGAGTATTATTCCGTTCTTCTCATTTATTCGAATGATCAATCTGAATCACCGATCAGCCAAATGTTTTGTTAAGTATTCGCTCTGTTTGCTTGTTTCCAAGCATTTTCATACTAAAATGTCTATGGAGGTGCCCGTCCACTATAAAATAGTATCCGTCCACTTTCATTCATGATAAAATAGTAGCCGCCAACTTTCAAGACAATAAAGTTACGTCAAAGTAAAAAAAAAATCCATGTTAAAGTAACATAAATGAGATAATATTGTATTTATTATGAATACATTTTTAAAAAATTAATACATAAACTAAAATTGTATGTGTGTTAAAAATATGTTGAAAATAAAGTGTTAGTTTGACTTTTGATAATGCCAGACAGAATATTTTTGTTTCGTGTATTTGACATCTCGATGAGTGAAAAAATAAGACAAAACTTAGCTTATAATTACTAAAATAAGCTGGGTTCTCTACAGTTTTATATATTCGAAAACGGAAATAAATCTCTGTCATTCAATATTTGAATCACGTAAAATATATCATAAACTAATAATGACATTTGACATATCGGTGACGTTTGTTCACCGTGTTGACACTTTTTAGAACTGGTCTTCTGCTGAGGGGACCTTAATTCACAAAAATCGGTATCCTAAATTGATCGTAAATTTGATCGAGAATTTCGTTGGGGAGAGCAAAATTATGAATAACAGTTTTGAGGCAAAATTTTTTCGTAATTTTCGTTACCTTTTTTTAAGCCCAAGGAAAAAAATGTAATTAAAAACCATTAGGTATGTATAATGTATATAATATAACACAACATCCCACAAAGGCAAGGCCAGTATCGACGTGGGTAATACTTGGGGTTGCTTGATATCAGTTAAAAATATACTTAATATCGTTTCCATACAAATACCCATTTATTATATATATAATTTATTCGAAAGTTTGGTATTTACTTTGTGGCGTCATTATTAATAAATGAATTAAAAATTACTTTGTAATCACCACTTTTGTAATATATAAATATCAACATGTTTCTAAAGCGAAGCTTTCCTCATCAGGACATACAGAATACTATGAAGTAATAATGTCATATACAGACAAATGATAAACATAGAACACAATAATGTAGGAATAGACAAATAATAAACATTAACAAAAATTGATTAAAATAGGTAAGTAATTAACCAAAAATGTTAATAAAAAATTGAAAAAGAAATCCATTTTATAAATTAAAATAAATTATTTTTATTATTAATATTAATATGAAAATAAAGTCAAGAGAGAGCTATTTTATTTTTTTGGATTATAAATTATATTTAATTGACTGTTTACTTTTCTGATATCTAAAATTTAAAATTTGTCTGATAAGGAACTCCAGTCCGTTTATTTTTTTATTTATTAATGTTGACATCCTAACTTAATTTTCTGTTTTTTTATTGTATTTTTTTTTAAGTTCGTTTTCATGGTTAAAATAATTGTTAAAATTTCAATTTTTTAAAGCCCACCAAAACGCACGAAATCAATGGCTTTTTGGGTGTGACGTCACACGAGCCAGTCGGATTAGCGGTTCAATAGGAAGTAATCGATATTGTATGAATTTCATACAAAACTTCGAGAACTTTATACTCAAATTTAACTGCTTTTAATTGAAGGAAATATTGTAGAATATCAGAGTTTCGTTACTATTGTCGGTGAATTGTACCAAAGTGCAAAAATACATTCATATCCGCAACTAATTATCAATTTATCAGCGTTCAAAGAATGTCCATATCCAACTTTTTTAAAACCTAAACTGAAAGGCTTGGGCATATGTTGGTAACAGAAATGCGTATTATGATACCGCCGCATATCTGATATATCGATACCGGGTCCACAGATATTAGCGTTCTGACCGTTCCTAGATATTAAACGATATTTTGGTATTCATATCTATTGAATAATGATTTGGTACGTGAAAAAAATAAAAATAATATTTTGATGATTTTTATAGCTCCATTTTGGCGAAAATCACATAAAGGACGGTGTACAAATGGTTTTTTTTCCAATGCTTTTTTTTCATTATTGATATTTAGTACAATTTAGTTCATTGAAATATTATACTTCTCTTTTAATCAATGCTTGTGCAGAGAAGCGGAATGTAAATATTGCGTTCAGATGGTTATATATTTAGATAGTAATGTTTCCTAAAGTATCACAAGAAGATGCTTAAAATAATAATAATAATAATAATAAAATCTTTTACATGATTATATTACACAGTTGGTGGTTTAATTAATAGAAAAAATGGAGTGCGTAGCGACAAATTTTGTTTTAGAAGTTAAAATCGTAATATAATACACGTAATTTACAATATGACGTAGGATATTTAGCATATAGCATAACGGTACTAGTAGTATATTATGTTGTATAACTTATCACTAAGTATAGACAGTCTATCATATCGATAATAAGTACTGGCGTCACTGTCCATGCTCGATTCATTCGATATTCATCGTTATCTAATATTAATAAATCTTTGGTATCGCCGATATTTCTATAAAAATTATTCCTTCATTTTCAACAATGAAAAAAACTATAAAAATAGCTAGCAATGACAAAATATTACCAAATTTTAAATCGTTATGTCCCAGACCCTATCAGGTCTACAAAAAGTATTAAATGATTTATCCCGAAAAATTTGTCATTCGGGATTTAAAATCGACAAAAACGAAAGAAAGTTCGATTTTTTTTTATACTCAACTAAAAATCCGGAGGTTGTGGGTTCAAATACCAGCGTGCGCATGTAAATTAGATTTAATTAATCTGCGTCGTTTAGCAAATAATTAGTTAAAAATAATATATACAGTATATTTATGGTGCGTTCCGAAGTGAAAGATGCTTGAAATGGCTTTAGCCGTGGTTAGTGATTAGATCTGAATAGCCCGGTACCTGCCCACTTTCCTATTTCCCATCGCCTTCCCCTCCCCATACCTTTTACCCTTACAACATACCCCAATAAGTAATGTCATAGTCCCACTGGTTTCGGACAGTTGGGACTCTCGCGCGGTATTCGTATAAAAAAATGGGAGTGTCTTAATGTGAAAGTAAATTGCAGAAGAATTAATCCATCAATGCAAAAATGATGTGCAAAAAGGACCCACCAAGAATAACATAATACTGACAGACTAATATATCAATATTAGGTAATATCACAAAAAAACAGGAATGATACAGAACTATTCCTTTTACAGTTTGTTACCATCTGGTTAGAATTTTTTGGATGTATGTGTGATATTTTAACCTTTAGTGCTTTAAAGTATGTATGAAAGGGAAATTATAATCGCTTGCGTTAATAAGTCTCTAGCCGTTTTTCAAACACACGCCTGTCACGGAACTGAGAACGAAAAATGAGAGTAGATGTTTTGCGAGAGAAAAATGCAATTTTTTATAGGTTGTGGTACCTTCAATAGCTTGAAATAAAACTAAATATGTTACGCATCATAAGAAATAACAGGTTTGAGGTTATAAATTATTATTAGTTATCATTAGAAATGTTCCGCTTCCAGAATAACTGAAGAAATAATCACCAAAGTGCCAATCACATTGTCGTATTATTCAAGGGCAATTTTTACGTAGACAAATTCGGTAAAATTGGTATGAATTTTCAAGCAAAAACCTTGAAGTAGTCGCAATAAACACACATAATGGTTTTACGGGCAAAATGAACACTGTAAACAACGAAATTATAAGCCGTAAGAAATATTAAGAGCGGAAAAAAACTTATCTAGTCAAGTTGGGCTCAAAAATGGCACGTGTGACGTCAGAAGCAGTGGTACGAACAGAACATGGTGTTTTGATGGTACGGTTTTTAGTTCACTTTTATATAACGATTTATAAAATCTACGTTAGTTATATATTCAGATTTATACGATTTATAAAATCTACGTTAGTTATATATTCAGAATCGGAATTTGCTATCTATATCTATCTATATATTTTTAAAGCGATTATATTTTTTACTGGAGTTACTTATTGTAAACAGGTTTTATTTGTATGTAAAATTTTAAAACCTTTATTTCTATCAAAATAATGATTTCCTTCCAAAATATTTCGACCAAAATTATCAACTTTATCCTTGATATTTAAATTATATTATTTTTAATTATTATTAGTATAAAAAGCTGATGGGATAGTATTTGGGGTGTTTTAAATAATAAATTTGAAGTATTATTACTTAAAAACAATATTTTTCCACTGTTTACTAACATCAGTTATTTATGGATAAATATAAGATTTAATAAACGTTTTCTAAAACTTTTTGCTTAATATGTAATAAAGTGGTGATTACAAAATAATATTTCATAATAATAGATATAATTTCTTCAAACGATTGGTTTACACTTAGTGGTATCATTATTAATAAATTAATTAAATAATGTACTTTATGTTCACAACTTTATTAAGATTAAAATATCTAAATGTTTCGAAATCGATGCTTTCTTCATCAGAAGTAATAGTAAAAATAATAATGTTAAGTATACATACAATATACAAGTGGTGAATAGAAAGTATATTTTTCTTTCTTTCTCTTTTAAAAGAAAGACAAATTTTCCCTGGTTACGAATAACCTGACAATATTTGAAAATCTCCTACTACCATCACAGTAAGCGGAAGATGTTGCTTGTGTCGTAAAGGACATAGCCGGCCGAGGAATAGGAACTCACGACGCCTGGTTGAGACCCAATTGGCATGCCAACTCAGCCACCGACCGCTCAATTAATTTTTATAGATATGTTTTAAAAATGTGCTTTATAGTATTAACAGTACATATTTATAATTTCCAAAAACCCTTACAAACATTTGTCGTTAATAATATCTTCTCGTAATACCTCAAAAAACAATCATTTGACAACCTCTTCTAGAAAATGAAAGTACGACATGGAAAGATAAACGTGAAATTGAAAGCAACAGCGTAGTTACAATCACATATTTTACAAGGAATCTCATCCGTACCAATGATGATACCCTTTGTGAATGACTTTTTAATATTTTATTTAAACCATCGGTTGTATTGTCACCGGCAAATGTCAATTCACAAACCGCTGCTGAAATTGTGGGAAAAATGTCATAACAAGGAATATTTTAATTTTTTCGGAATTTTGAAAAATAAACCAATTGACGATCTTTTATCAGGAAACTGTTTTACATTTTGAAATATTATTATCATAGTATGAATATGTTAATTACTAATTGGTTTTGTGTTTAATTCATAGAACTACTTTAAATTTTTTTTAAAATTTAATGTAAATCTAATTTAATAATGTTATTATTAAGTTCTGCAAGTATTTTACTCTGATTATTTCGCCTGTATTCTACCCCGCAGGGGTAGGCAGATATTGGCATATACTTCTTGCTTCATTCACAGTCATACATCGTGTCAAACATTCTCTTCTATTATTTTGACTACTGTCATGGCCAGACTCAAGTACTAGATTCACTTCATCGTGCAATGTCTTCCTAGGGCGTCCCCGACTTCTTCTTCCATTCACATTCGCGTCGTATATTCTCCTTACATTCCGTATTTCTTTTCTTTCGCTCTACATGCCCAAACCATATAAGCGTCCCTTTATTAATCTTGCTCATTACGCTTACATCAGCCTTGCATTCTTTATGGATCTCAATATTTTTCACACGATCATACGTGGTTTTACCACACATTTGCCTCAGAGATTTCATTTCTACAGCAGCATTTGTACAGCGCCCTTGAGGTGATTTTTCATAAAAAACGGCGCTACACAAATCATCCAATTATTATTATTATTTTTCAGTCGACTTTCATTCTTCCTCTGCCAGTTCCACGCCTCACTGCCATACATCAGGGTTGGTATCAGCACTATAAAATAAAAATAAATGTATATGTATATATTTATTGAAGGCTATTCATTATAGACATCTTCCCTGATGCTGGACACCGCAAGACTGTCCTAAACGCTGAGAAAGGAAATGAAGGAAGATATAAGAGCCAACGTCTAAGATGTACAAAAAGTCAACCAACTTAATATCATAAGGATAAGAACCTTAGATAGAAATCCACTTTAATTAATATTCTGCAGAAGAGAAAATAAATCTACACAAACCAAACTCATTGTGTTTAAATCACCATTCTTTTCGAATCTCAACATACCAAAAAACTTATTAGGATTATTATAACTTTAAATCACATAGTATCTAAATTAATAATGGCAAAGAATATACCAAATATATTCTTATTATACAAAAATAAAATTAATAATTGAAGGAGCAATGATGTCATAAGTAATTAACTTAATAAAATCGTAAAACAGATAAACGGTGAAAGGAACGCCACGAGAACACACATAAAATGACGTACACGAGGATGTTAGAAGATATTGGGAATGATCTAAGAAGAGATGGCACAAATAAATAAATATTCAGAATATATGAAGTTTTAAGATCTATTAGCACGTTTTAATTCCATGTGCAAGTTTTTTTATGAATACTAACTCTATCATTAGGGATCTATAGAATGTTCTTTAATTAAAATAAAAAAGTAATAGAAAATTTAATTTAAATAAGACTACGTATGTTTGAATGCCAATACATACATAATATATATTATGTAGAAGCTAATCGTTCCATTTAATCTGCCTACTATTGTGGAGGCCGTGACGGTAAGTTAATCCAGTTATTTTATTTTAACAGTTTGGAATGTTGGACGGAAAAATAGAATTTAATGTGGTCTCGAAGTCCTCGTTCAAAGACCTCACCACACACACACATACGTGTGTATACTATGTAGGTAGATAGTCACACCCTGGGAGACTAAAGCCTTACTCTTGTGATTTATTATGAAACCTTATTACATGATTTCTGTGTGCCAGTTACATTTAGACAAGCCGAAACAAAAATATGTTTCTCTATTTAAATGTATCTAAAATGCGAAGAAAAACTAGTTGGATTTTAATATATCGAAGAAAGCCATCGCTTTGTGGATTGACATTGTCAATAAAATACTTTTTTTTTTGTTGTGAGCTACTTTATTTTATTTATATTTGTGCAATATCGACCAATTTCGATTAAACTCATCCTTTAAAAGTAAACATATAAACTAAATTAACATACACAGATGCATCATGATTGTATCCAACGTGTCTACAAATTGGATTAATTTAAGCAGATAAACATATTTCTTTATAACCAAATATGAATTATTGCACAACACGTTCAATAACCAAGGCGATAGCTGGTATTGCACCACAAATGCAATAACAAGCCGAGATTGCACCTAAAAGGAAATATCGAGCTGAGATTTCACAACACGTGCAATATCATCACATAATGTTCGGCCGTGTGGCGCCAGCTATAAATAGAGTACCCATAGCGGTATGTGCTCTCTTTTCACTTCAACCGCAGAATGGGCAACACGTCCTCCCATGGATACCTCAACTTGCCGCTATCAGACAAGAATAGTCTTCTACACCCAGAACGCTGACGTCACCACCTGCTACCTCAACGACCGAACATACTGGCTGGTGCCAAAAGTCAAGTACGCTCGGAGCGACAACATCTCCACTGGGAAACTACTACTTTTCTTTTATATCGCAAGGGTATTCGCAAATTAACATAGTCGAGCGTCCCTTTGTGCCGGTGCCTAAATATTTACACTCTTTGTCCTACACGTTCCGTTCCGTACAATAATGAAGTCAGTGAAAGTGGGGGAAAGACACAGTATATCATAGAAAAATAGGAAAGAATCAGAGAAGTGGTGGTAATCCACCCCGAATTAACAGTCCAAAACCTCATTAGACTCAAAGAACCTCAAAGACTCATTATGAAAACTCACTTTAGAAAAAAACGAAAGATACTGGTATTTAAGTTGGGACGTCATAATAGATAAAAATAAAATAAAAAATGTACTGGACTTCCTTATTGGGGACGTAGTCTCATTTGCTGGGGAATTTTAGTATTTTTTCACAAGAAATATTAAAGCAATTAAACTAATTTGTATTAACAGAAATGACGTGTGTGCAACAATAAGTACGAGTGTTTCCAAAACAATGACACATTATAACTGTTTGTGGTTATAAACTTATGGATCATGCTACAACATTCACTATTTGAAATTAGTAAATAGATTTTGACCCCAGAACCATTCCCCTGTGAGTGACGGTACTAAAAATAAATGTTCCTATACATTTTTTAAAAGAACAACAACATGAATTAAATATGCATAACCATCCTATTTTTGTTACCAAGAACACATACTGGATTTCGTAAAATCGTTCTGCTATAAAAAAAAATCCTGTCTTTTATCCCTTTTATATATCAGAGACTTTGTTTGACGTTTTATTATCTTCGCTTCTGTTTTTCTTTTTTGTACTAATTTCGTGAATAAAACGTTGATAAGGAACTAATAAAATATGTTTTTGTTGTTGTTTTTATAGTTACTCCACATGAGGCTGTGAAGAAAATAGTTTCCCTCAAGGCCTATGTCATTTAAGGAATGAATGAACTTGCCATATCCTGATCATTCCACAGCCGAGCTGTTGAAGACAAGAACGAGTTGCAGAAGCGACTCGTCCTCGTGTGATAAATGTCAACCGTAAAAAAAATGATGGGCGCGTGTTTGGCGTGTTTCCCGACTGTGTACCGGTGCTTAATGAATCAATGATGCTAGTTCCTCAGAGTTTCTTCTATTAAAATACCGGTAGAATAAGGACATCATTCCCACCCGACATCTGTGCTCTAATGATTGGAATCCGTTTGTTATGATGGGCGAATCTAACAAACAGACACCCGTTTCTTTGGTCGTTGGTTTTTGGTCTAATTTAAATTCAGAATACCATTAATAAATTAATAATTAAATAATAATGTTAAAATAATCTTGTTCTAATCTAATTAAAGGATATTTTTAAGCTTCAAGTTTCGGATGTTTTATTAAAATGTGGAATGGGAAAAATATGCTATCAACTAAGTCCATGGATGCTGCAGGAGTTACTCCGTTCAGAGGACCTTTTATATTAAAATATAGAATCTGATAGTGAATTTATCGATAGGTTTTCGTGGCCGGAAAATTCGCCCTAAAATGGTTCATAAAGTTATTTAATTACTTCCTTTATCAGAGAAAGATTTGTGTCTTTGCGTGGAGTGTTATCCCTGATCCCCGAAGGAGCATTCAATATTAGTTGAATTACCTTGTTTTGCAGGGTTTGGAAGGGTTTTATATGTGCTTTTGATGCGTTTCCCTAAATAGGTGTGGTGTATGAAAATATTGTTCTGATGTTGGTTTTGTATAGGAGTATTTTATTGTCTGTGTATATTTTACCATTCTTGGCTAAGCATTTGGTAGAAAGAACTTATGGCGTGATTTTTGGATTAAACTTTTTCTTTAATATGCTTTTTCCAAGTGAGTTTTGAATTTAAAACGAGTCTTTTATTGACTTGGTCCAAGGTGCACTCTCACCAAATACGCAAAGAGTAAAGAGTTTTTTTTAGACATTTTGCTGGTGCCGACTTGAAGTGGTAACCAAATTCTACAGTGGGGCACAGTTGCGATTTGTACAGGGTCAGCAGTTGTGTATCATTCAAGAATCTGCGGACTCATATCAATGAAAGGCTTGTTGACAGGGAGTCAAAGCAGGATATTGCAGCCTTTTCAATATTCTATATTTATATATTATGAACTTGAATTCTTACTAAAAACTTGTTTACTTCACGAAGGAAAAAAATATTTTTAATAATTTCGCATCTGAAGTCGGCTAGAAAGTTAGATTTAGTCTTGAATATTATCATGGAGAGAAATATTTAAAGTTTTTTTTATTAAACTCACATTATTAAATATTTTTTGTTGAAGACAAACGAAAACGAAGTTTTTCCGAAGCAGATATTTTCATTTTTTGGGAGGATTTAATATATTAAGATACCATTTTTTGCATTAGCAATTTCAAAGTCTTTTTTATTACGATGTGTTTTCAGTTAAAATAATGTATGGTTTTTTTTTTTAATTTTTAATAAAACTGAGTTTTTCTAGTATTACCAATTATGAGATCTTTTTAGCAAACGATACGGTACAGATTTTTCGTAAAATACCCATACCTCCAAAACAGATGGTTTTTCAAATCACGAAGTGCAGAAAATCAAGATTCTTCTATTCTTCAAATGACTTAAAATAACTTTGTGGAGTCATATTTATTAAATCAATAATAACATTGTTTAAAACCACTTTATTCAATAGTATAAATGTCTACATGTTTCTAGAGCAAACCTCCCCTCTTCAGGATAATGTAGGTAAATTATATATCCTGAAGAATGGAGCTTTGCTCCCGAAACATGTTAATATTTACGTATTAAACACAGTGGTTTTAAACAAAATAATTATTAATAAAATAATAAAAAATTATAATTTCTCCAAACGATTTCGTAACTTTGTGGCGTCATTATTAATTTTACAATTAAAAATATACTTTCTACACACCACTTTCATTCAAAAGTATATTTTTAATAAATAACTTAAAAAAAACTTTCCAATCACCACTTTATTAAAATATACTGGTATGAGGCTAGCCCCAACCTAGGGTGGCGATGTAATAGTACAGAGACAGGTTAACTTACCTCGAGGCCAGACGCGAGGGCTGATCTCAGGGTTCCACCAGGTTAGCTCAGTTGGTAAGGGCATAACAGCTCTTGTCTCAAAGTCGCAGATCGGACTCAATGGAAAAGGTACTTAACTACCAATGAAAAGATGCGTGCTTTCTAGACAGGGTTTATTTTACAGGGAAAACATTGACAGGTAATACATACAGGGTTTAAAACAAGGGGGCAGCACCTAACCTAATCTGAGTCTCAATATTCTCTCTCTCTGGTGAATCTCAAATCGGGCATGTTATTCAAAGGGCACAGTTACTCCAGCACAGAAAGGAGGGTTGAACATACTGCTTACATGAGTTGGTCAGCGACTGTCAGGGACTGTGTATCTCACACATTCAACATCAGGCAGGACAATGCGAGATAATGCACTAGTCACTGACTTTTATATTTAGGCTTATGCAAAAGACGACGAGTTTACAAAGTACTGATGCAATGGCGGCAAGATGACCCCAAAAACTACGCAGTGTGGCTGCGCGCCCGAAGGAAACGCCGTATCCACCTCACTGTTGGGCTGCCGGAATCTGAGTGAGTCTAAGATGGTGAATCGCTTTCGTACTGGCGGGCCCCCGTGCATCAAGTCACGTGGGTCACTTACAAGCAAAGTGGCGCCGTTGTGTCAAACGCCAGGATCACTCCTAGCGTGTGTTCGAAAAAGTTCTAGGAATTTCCTTTTACGGCTAGATCCTTCTATTAAATTGTAGATAATCTTGTTACATAACAATACATATCACCATGTTTCGAAAGCTATGCTTTTCTCATGAAGAATATAAAGAATACTGGATATTCCTAATATATACGAGGTGTGTTCAAAAGAAAAGGTGAATTTTGAATTTTATTTATTTATTTATTTATAGGGTGCTCAGGGTTCCACCAGGATAGATCAGTAGGTAAGAGCATCACAGCTCTTGTCTGTCGGCACAGTTGTGAATCGGCACAGCCTCATGCCGGCTCAGTAAAAAAAGGTTAAAATTACTTTAAGCATAGTGGTTTGTAGCACATACAAAGAGGTAATAATTTGAAGCCTACATAGATCGAACGGTGTTTGTCAGCACTCGACTCCATCGCAAAAGGTAACGCCGAGGAACGCTGAGTCCCACACAGACAGCATCTTGTGACTCACATGATGTTATTGCACAAGCGGCTAGAAGTGTTCTACAAACGACTAGATTCTCCTATTATGTTAAATAACAGTCTTCTATTATCTATTATTATTAATATATGTTAATGTTGTCTCGCTCTAATGTTTTGTTCTCTTTTTTTCTTTATTTTGTATTCTATTGTATTCTGTACCTATATAGAACCGATAACTCTGTATAATTCTTTAGTTACTATATGTGCCCTAACAAAACTTGGACTAAGCGAAACCGGTTGGCGAAAAATAAAGTAATTATTGTTGATTTCAGAATTATTTCAGCTACCTTTATTATGCACCATGATTATTTTATTTAGACTGAAGAGATAACCGAAATAAGTGGGTTGTGATCCTGTCGAGTGTTTGAAGAAAGTTTAATTTTTTCCATAATTTTCCTGATTTGTATAAATCACGCTTCTAGAGATTATCTGTTCAGTGCTCCAACAATTTATTTGTGCTTTAATAAAGAGGAGTATGAACGATTTTTATTATAAGCCCACTTGGCGGTTGACTCCTTTGTCTTATTATATGACTTCAAATACACATAGTCGGCAACGAATAATCTAATGTCACGAACACACGATCGCCCAACTTCCCAATTTGAACGTTTGAACGATTCTGTAGAGGGGTAGTTCGCGCACGCTGGCCAACTTCGGCTCGAGTTCGGTGAGTTGGCCCGTGATCGCTACAATGGAAAAACTAGCTGGCCCAACCCTCATACTAGTTGGCCGTACTCGCACGAACCGGCCTCCACAATTTGGCCCATTAGTATGAGTTCGGCAGGTGACCCCGATGGACGTGCTCCACGAAGAATAAAACATGACTGAAAGCAACAATGCAAAATATGCAACTTATCCCCAAATAAATGCTCAAATAGGCATTATGCAAAAAATAATAAAAATAATTTAATGTTTTTGACGAAAAATCATCTATCATGTAATCTGATGTATAATCGCCCCTAATTGATATATTTTTTTGCGTTGCAATCTGACTCAGACTAACTAACTAACTAACCATCACGCCGTTTCCCCGCAGGGGTAGGCAGAGAGGACGGACCGCCAAACAACTCGATCTTGGCATACACTTCTTGCTTCATTCACTTTCATACAACGTCTCATACATTCTCTTCTGTTATTCCGACTTCTGACATGGCCCGACTCAAGTATTTGATTCACTTGATCGTACCACGTCTTCCATGGACGTCCCCGGCTTCTTCTTCCATTCACATTCGGGTCATATATTCTCCTTACACTCCTTTCTTCATTCATTCGCTCTACATGCCCAAACCATCTAAGCGTCCCTTTCTTAATCTTGCGTACTACGCTTACATCAGCCTTGCATTCTTTACGAATCTCAACATTTTTCATACGATCATATATGGTTTTACCACACATTCGTCTCAGAGATCTCATTTCTACAGCATTCAGTCTACTTTCATCCTTCCTCTGCCAGTTCCATGCCTCACTGCCATACATCAAGGTTGGTATCAGCACTCCATTGTGGACTGCTAGCTTCGCTTCCTTGAACAACTTTTTGTTTGCGCCAACCGCGTTCAGTCCTCCGTTAATGGAGTTTCCTGCATTCACCCTTCTTTCAATATCCCTACCAGTCTTTCCATCTCTCGTAAACATACTTCCCAAATACACAAACTCGTCTACCTGCTCCAAGTATTCGTCATTCACAACTATATTGCACACTGTCTTCGTACTCTCTCTTTCAAACACCATGACTTTAGACTTACTTACATTCATCATTGGCTCATTCTTCATACATACTTCGTTCATCCTAGATACGAGGGACTGTAGATCTTCTATACTATTAGCAATCAGCACCGCATCATCAGCATACAACAAGTAACATACTTGCAGACTACTCATTTTTGCGCCCAAGCCCACCTCTTTCAATTCTTGCATACAATTATCCATGTATAGATTGAATAACCACGGTGATATTACGCAGCCTTGCTAAACACCTTTTGTGATGTCAAACCACCCCGTAAAATCACCGTTTGCCCTAACACATGCAACGCTTCCCTCGTACAGAGATGCGATTGCCTGTATAAGATTTGTATTCACTCCATACTTGGACAACACCTTCCATAACTTTTTTCTGTCAACTCGGTCGTATGCTTTTTGTAGATCTACAAAAGAACAGAAAAGTTTCTGGTTTTTTGCCAGAAACTTCTCTGTGAGCATACGCAGCGAGAAAATCTGATCCATGCATCCCCTTCCGCTCATAAATGCACCTTGCACATCCCATATTTTATCCTCTGTTTTCATTTGTACCCTTTCAATCAATATCCTACCATACAGCTTTCCAACTGAACTTAGCAGGCTAATAGCCCTGTGATTTCCACATTCCATGCGTGACCCTTTACCTTTGTATAGAGGCATGATCACAGCCCTTCTCCAATTTAATGGGGTGTAACCCTCCTCTAAACACTGGTTAAAAGTTTGCATAACCATGTGAGAATTATACGGCTATCTCCTTTAAAGTATTCAGCAGCAATATTATCGAAACCAACAGCCTTACCATTCTTCACACATTTAATTAATCTTTTAATTTCATCCATGCTGATTTTGGGAACATTCACGCCATCGTCATTCATACCTGACTCGCCACTGGAATCACTATCACTCGGGTTGCTTTCGAAGACCTCTTCAAAGTATTTCATCCATCTCTCTTTTATATCTGACTCAGTCTATGCGTAAAAATAAAATACGGAGCTAAAATACTCGCAACAGCTACCCGTTATATTTATTTCCGGTATTATGATTACCTTATGAGAAACGAGTTATGTCAATAATATTATAAAAGTCGGTAGACTTTCTATGGATATCGGTAGATCGATAGATTTTAGCTAAAATGGCACCACTAGTTAGGAGTTGAAACGTTGGCCGATCGTGTAGTTGCCCGATTTTTAGTCACTATACGATCGACCAACGTCTCTACTCCGAATCGATTTCGGGTTGGGACGTTGGGTGATTGTGTGGTCGTAGCATAAGAAAATATTATTGTCGAGTCAGAAAATTAATAGGTTTGTTCCACCAACCAAACGTGACTTTTCAATTACTCTTACGCTAAGCACCCCATTGTTACGCTTTTATTATATCTATTCTGTTTCGTATATTGTTTCAATAACAGTTTCAACTTTCGTTGTCTTGTCGAAATTAATGCGATATTATGAAACAAGTGTCTTTCACCTATTACAGAGTCAGCCAAAAATAAATTACCACCTACGTTCAAAAATATTTTGAATTCAAAATATTGGTTCATCTATTTCTGAAGAAAATAAATTTTTAAAATATGTGTATTTATTCAATTCAGAAAAACGTTTTACAGTAAGAACACTTTGACTGTCCAACTGGGAAGTTCCCGTTTTAGGATAATCTAATTGACAAGCTTTTTTCATATTCCATAATATGTGCGAGAAAAAAAAATTGCACAGTACAATAGAAAAAAAAGTACAGAAACATTGTATATTACAAAACAGTTAATATTATTGAAGTGTGAAGATGGGTAATGGTTATAGAATGTATTTAATATTCAACAAAGGTGGTGTTTGTTATTAAACAAGGTTGAGAAATAATATGTACTCATATCTCAAAAAAGACAAAATTTAAAAATTAAATAATAAATAAAAAATTCCCCTTTTTCATATGTACAGTACGCAGTATGTGTAAATAAACGCATGTATCCATATACAGCACATACATACATACATGTACATGGACATGTGTACATCTGCATGTGTGGTAGGTTAAAAATAAAATGTTTGCTGGACTTGAATAAGTAAAATGTCAATAAATACAAAAGTAAAGAATGAATTAAAGGATAGTAGATATGAATTAAATAAACTTATTTGTAATAAATTCAGTTACTAGGTAGGTGGAAGTTGACTTTTGAATTATTGTGATTAGCAATCACAAAGCTGATAACGTTCGTGAAATTGTAAGAGGGACATTATTATAAAATGCAACAATAATGGCAAATATAAATACGCATAGTACAATGAATGTAGTTATCGCAATATTTCGAAAACTGAACTACTAAAATATTTTGAAAACTAGAGGATATGTATATGTTTGTAATTACAAAAAAAAATAAAATGCATCAAGTTGTCATCAATGCATGTGTTTTCAGGTTTCTATAGCGAAAAGTGTTTTGGGATATTATGCCGTGTTGCGCTTCCTCCTCCTTTAGCCAACATTTCGGACAGCGTTACAGTGTCCATCATCAGGGCAGATGTATAGGTAGTGGTGAAGCGTTGGCTAGAGGTAGAATAAGCACAACAACGGCATAATATCTCAAAAACTGTTGAAGAAAAGTAACTCGCCTGTTTCCATGATAGTTTTCTCAGTATATTATTTAAGTTTAGTATTGTTGAAGTTTCTGATAAAACACGGTATTAGTGTGGCATGAAGGACAAAACGTTACCTTTTTTTATTTTTTATTCACGTTTTTGTAAAAAAACACTGACTAATTAACTAACCGTCACACTGTTTCCTCGAGGAGTATGCAGATATGACGGAACGCCAAAAAATCGGTCTTTGCATGCACTTCTTGCTTCATTCACTTTCATACAACGTCTCATACATTCTCTTCTGTTATTCCGACTTCTGACATGGCCCGACTCAAGTATTTGATTCACATGATCGTGCCATGACTTCCTCGGTCGTCCCCGGCTTCTTCTTCGATTCACATTCGCGTCATATATTCTTCTTATACTCCTTTCTTAGTTCATTCGTTCTACATGCCCGAACCATCTAAGCGTCCCTTTCTTAATCTTGCTCACTACGCTTACATTGGCATTGCATTCTTTACGAATCTCAACATTTTTCACACGATCATACATGGTTTTACCACACATTCGTCTCAGAGATCTCATTTCTACAGCATTCAGTCTACTTTCATCCTTCCTCTGCCAGTTCCATCCTCACTGCCATACATTAAGGTTGGTATCAGCACTCCATTGTTGACTGCTAGCTTCGCTTCTTTAGACAACTTTTTGTTTGCGCCAACCGCGTTCAGTCCTCCATTAATGGAGTTTCCTGCATTCACCCTTCTTTCAATATCCGTATCAGTCTTTCCATCTCTCGTAAACATACTTCCCAAATACACAAACTCATTGACCTGCTCCAAGTATTCATCATTCAAACTATATTGCACACTGTTTTCGTACTCTCTCTTTCAAACACCATGACTTTAGACTTACTTACATTCATCATTAGCTCATTCTTCATACATACTTCGTTAGATACGAGATCCTAGATACGAGAGACTGTAAATCTTCCATACTGTTAGCAATCAGCATCGCATCATCAGCATACAACAGACAACATACTTGCAGATTACTCATTTTTGCGCCCAAGCCCACCTCTTTCAATTCTTGCATACAATTATCCATGTATAGATTGAATAACCACGGTGACATTACGCAGCCTTGCTTAACACCTTTTGTAATTTCAAACCACCCCGTAAAATCACCGTTACATTAACTTTTAAGTATTTTTATTTCTAAAAACTGTACTGCAGGTTCTGCATGTGATACCAAAATGCGTTTCTTAACTATTGGGAATACAGTGCATAACATATTGTATACTTTTTTAATAAAAAATAAAAATTGTAATGAAGACAAGATCCGGGATGCCTGGGTGTGAGCCTGATGCCGTAGATTCCTTAGACCGCTCGGCTACAAACTAGCTATTTGTGTGGTTCGACTCACGAGTACAGTACTTCAGGAAAATCAATGACAGTCGGTCATTTGGGGTCAATGGAGACAGTCGCCATTCCCCACCAGATATCTCTGATACTTACTAAAAGAATTTCTTGCCCTGAAACTAAAATTTAATTTAATTTCTTCAAACGATAGGTATACACTTTGTGGCATTATTATTATTAAAATAATTAAAAAAATATACTTTGTATTCACCACTTTATTAATATACACAGATATCTATATATTTCGAAAGCGAAGCTTTCCTCATCAGGAATATACAGAATACTAATAAATAATGATATCAAGTACGATTATAATAAACAAATGATGAACATAGAACACAGTAATTTAAGAATAGACGTATTATAAAACATCGAATAACAAATTCATATCAGAAATTATTTTTATTATTAATTTTAATCTGAATATAAATTCAAGAGATAGAAGCTATTTAATTTTTTTTTTTGCCTTTAATTATATTTTATTGACTACTAACACTTTTTTAATATCTAGAATTCCAAATTTGTCTCATTATAAACCGGGTGTATTTGTATATAAAATATTTAAACCTTTATTTATATCAAAAGGATGATTGGTTTCCAAAATGTGATTGGCAAATTCAGAATAATTAAAATTAATAATTTGATCGATGACAATGAAAAATGTCGAAACAATTTTTTTCCGAAGCACTATGTACGGCCTTGGGAAATAAATATGTAACGAATTATTGGTACCTACTTATATGTAAACTGTTATCTTTTAATACTTTAGTAATTCGACACTTTCTCTCATTTCTAATTGAATGCACCTTCAAAACTAATTTTTTTTTTTAATCAAAGATCAATGAATCGTGATCGACAATTTATGACCTTGGGTATTTTGCGGCAATACTTATTGTTTGTTACGCCACTTCATGTTAAACGGGTTTGAGACAAAGAATGCTACCTGAATTACTCGTGGTCTTAGAAACTACGTAGGTGCTTGTTAATAAGGTTTGTGAGACCACTTTTTGCTGGGTTTTTTCTGAAGCATTATTTTGTGTCGTGAAATTATTGGAGGCAAATAAATATGCGTTTCTTTGTTTTCAGCTCAACCCCTTTACTGTCCAGAATTTCCATAGATTTAGGATTTGTATGTTTCGATCAAAAATGTCTGTAGTTTTCAGATATATTCTCTATTTCATATTACGTTATTTTGGCGAAGGTTTTTTTTATTGATATTTGAATGTTTAAACATAGTTTTATCATTATTGAAGCACTGGTTTGTCTCTAATAAATGATTAGCAAACTCGGAATTTATTTAAATTAAATTATAGGTTATTGGGTAGATACCTAATAATGTAATGTATATATCACCATAGCAACACTCCTATTTAGATGTTCAAGAAATACAAAAACAAAACAAAAATTATAGTTCTGACGGTCACTTCTAGAAGGCCCTATTTGAGATATTTTTTAGTAAGTCAGAAAGTGAAAAATAATAATCAGATGTTCATGTTGAACACGTAAAAAATTAAGAATTCAATTTCATTATGAATAACATATAATTTAATTTAATTAATGAATAACAAATAATTTAATTTAATTATTAAATAACAAATAATTTATTAATGTCAAAAGATTGGTATTCACTTTGTGGCGTCATTATCAATAAATGAAGTGATGATTACTTTATATTCCCCGCTTTATTAATATACACATATAAACATGTTTCATCAGGAATATATAGAATACTAAAAATAATAATAATAGGGTATAATTGAAATCATTATGTTTTACTATTATATATATTCCTGATGAAGAAAGCAACGCTTTCGAAACATGTCGATATGTGTATATTAATAAAATGGTGGCTACAAAATAATTTTTAATTAATTTATTTAATTCATAAATGAATTAAAAATAACTTTGTATTCACCACATTAATATATACATATCAAAATGTTTCAAAAGTGATGCTTTCCTGATCAGGAATATATGGAATACATTTATAAAAAATATATTTTTTTCTATTAATTATAATACCAGGTACCTATATTTAAACAGCGAATACCAGAAAGTATTTTAGGTTGAAAATAATTACCAAACAAAAATTCTGTGAAATTAACTTTAAAAATTTTTATTTGCATTTAAAAAAAAAAGTATTATGCGAAATGTTCCAAAATCACGAAAACAACAAAAATATTCTTTATAAACGTTCTCATAACAGTGTAGTGGAAAATCTTAACCAAGCGGACACATTGAATTGAAAACATACATCCGTATTTTTCAAATACTTAAAACCACATTTAACAAACCCACAATAAACTTTAGGAATTCAGAGAATGAGGAACAGATTATTCTTTACGGTAAGTAGATCTCAGAAAAATAATAAACCTATTTGATGATGTGTTTTTCCTCGTGTGGTGAATCGTACTACTCAAGGAATATCAGAAAACAACAAATGTTTTAAATATAATTCGGTATTTATAACTTCTTCGAATACTTTATATAGATAACTTTAAGCTGATGGAATGTGAAACGCTTATTTCGGAGGTTTATTTTGCAAAAATGGTCGAGAATCTACGGAACAATATAGATTTATTTATTGGTACTGATTTTTTTTTGTTATTTAAGGAGAAAATACAGATACAGGCAGACGTTAATATTAAAACAATATAAAATATCTGGAGAACTCGCCTGCATCCTAGCTACTTCTCACTGTTTAATATGACACAAATAAATAAATCTTTAAAATAATATTTTTACGGAATTTATTTGTGTTTCGTAGAGAGAATTTGCAAAAGTTCACAATATCTAAATAAAGTAACAGAAGGTAAATAAACTTTACAAATAATTTTTTGCACGAATGTAAATGGAAAAAAATAATTATTAAATTTTTAAAAAAATAGGGTTATACAAAAAAATAATAATATGAGCACTGCTCGTTGAAGTTTGCTGGTTTGCTTTTATTATTAACATAAATAAAAACAGCTTTCAATTTTATCTTAAAAGTACTGCATGTATCAAAGAATATGTTGGAATCCATCAAGTTCGATTTTGATTGAATAACTCGCACTTCTGATTGGATCCCTGACACCAGCATTTGTGAATGTCCGGCTAATTTGGAAAAAGTATATAATATTTTATTATTCAAGGTCGAAAGCATTATCAAACTGTGTTAATGCTTTCGGAAAGCGAAACAGCTGTCACGCGTAATAATAATTACCTAGACGAACTTTTTTTAAAAATAAACCTTTTTTTAAAATTGAATAATAAAAGTTACTATGAAATTTAAAAAAAAAATTCACGACAAGGTACTTTAAGCCCTCCAGTATTTTTAGGAGATTTTTCTCCCAGAAAACAATTAGCCGTAGAGTCTTTAGGGGAGATATTTCTCCCAGCCCGAAATGGAATCATAAAAGTCATGGTATCTAATTTTTTAATATTTTAGAAAAAGCACGCTTGTTATTGCCATTTAAAAGTTTACCATTTGTAAGAATATTTATCATATTATCAAAAGACTCGAGGGGTTTATTAAAAATAAATTTCTACAAATTAAACATTAACACAATAAATACAGATTTACTTCCAGCTCGATATCACGATCTCTCACACTTTTATAATGTATTTAAGCGATTAATAAATATTAATATCGTTTCTTCAAAAGATTGGTATTCACTTTGTGGTGTCATTAATAATTAATATTATTATTAATCAAGTCACAAAACAAAAATCTTTTAATACTCGGCTATTGTCGTCTTTTCGAGGGCACTCTACAAATTACTAAATTTATAATACGATTTTAAATACTGAAAGAAAATGTAGAAAATTTTAATATTTTCCAAAAACGTTAATAAAATACGCTATTAAAATCGATGTATACTCGTATATATCGTATTGTAAATTTTTGTGTATAGTGAGAGGGAACATTTCTCCCTCTTCCTGCATCAACTGTGGTTATAATAAATGTGGAGATAATATTATCTAGATAGTGAGCGGGTTACCTATTGCTACTGTAGGGTTTAATTTATTTTTATTTCAATGAATTGAAAACTGTGTTTTATGTGCTAGCATCACTTGCTGATCGCAATCTTATATTTAAACGTACTCTCTAAGGTAATGAAGGTAAAAGATGGAATTTGGGCAGAGGCGGAAGGGGTCGGTACTGGGGGTCCAGCGGCCGAGGTTGGAGGTGAAGGGATTCGAGTTCGATTCTAATTTGGATTAAAATGTTTTGGCTAAATCTATTATATGTTTACGTATTGGAGGTATTTTCGAGCCCGTGTTAATTATGCTATTCCTGACGAACCGGAGACTTTTGGTGATTCGTCGGTACCTTTTTGTGTTTGAAGTAGTCCATGTGGGTGATGCGTATGTTAATTTTGTTCGGATTGTCGATGTGTAAATGAGAAGTTTGTTTTTTTGGTTGAGTTTACTATTGTAGCTGATAAGGGGGTATAGTGCGTTTTCGCGAGTGCTTCATTTCAGTGTGTGTTCCACAATAGTTTCCGGTTTAGTGTCACTCCTAGGTACTTGGCACTTTTTTGCCATGGTATGATTTTGTCGTACATTTTGACATGACCCACCGGGGTGCCGCGAGTTCTTCGTCTCGAGAAGAAAACTGCAGCCCTCTTGGTCGGGTTTACGTCAATGTGCCACTTATCATACCATTTTTGGAGGAGGGCTATGTTTTATTGAAGTCTGAGGGTTACCATTCTGGGTGATTTATTTTGTACCAAAATTAACGTTAACGTATAGAGCCTTCCGGGATTGGTTGTTGTCGGTCAAAGGTATGCATGTGTATATATGTTGAACAGAGTTGGGATAGCAGGGAGCCTTGTGGCACACCCGTTGTCATAAATCTAGTAGAAGAAAGTACCCCATTGATTCGAACTTGCAAAGTACGGTGGCGAATGAATGAATTTAGTATGCAGAGGAGCTGCGGTTCGATGCCGGCTTGGTAAAGTTTTAACATAAGGCCGTGGGTCCAGATATTATCAAAGGCTTCTGCAATGTCTAGGAATATTGCCCCGGTAGATACGCTCTTCTTAGATCCTCCGAGGATAAGCTCGGAGACTCTGAAAAGTTGGTGGAGAATTGAATGTTTTGATCTGAAGCCATGTTGCTCATCGGGGAGAGTCGAGACATGTTCGATGTGTTCTGTAAGCCTTGTGAGAAGTATTTTTTCGAAAATCTTGTCGACGTTCGAGAGAAGATTAATGGGACGGTGATTTGACCAAAATGTTGGGTCTTTACCGGGTTTCGGAATAATATGACGTGTGCATTTCTCCATATTTTTGGAAAGTAGCGTAGCCTGAGAGCAGAATTAATTAATTTCGCAAGAGTAAGAATCCCTTTTTGGGGACGACTTTGAGAGCGAATATTGAAACCCCCTTCTGGACCGGGGGCCTTTTTGTTGCTTTTAAATTTGAAAGTTTCACGAACTTCTTCTGAGGTTGTAAAATCGACGTATGAAATATTATTGTCGATGAATATCAATAATTTATTGCTAAAACCAATATTTTGTTATTGGACTTTCCAGTGATCTTGTTATTTGTTTTAAATCGATAATTGGCATGACCCCACAAAGGTTATATTATTTTTCTTAAATACGTCTTTGACGGATAGTATAAGATATCTTTGGAAAATAAAACCGTTATAGCGGGTACCTACTTAGGTAATAATTTGCTTTTATTTGTTGGTACTGGAACATGTATGTAATTTAATATTGTCTACCTTTTCTGATCGAACACACAATCAAAACCAATTAATTTTTATCAAGAAAATCGCGATTTACATTCAGGATCCATTTTTGTTTTTGTTCGATATTAAGTTTTTTTTTAATTCATCACATTTTGTGGATGATACAAGATGCCTTTTCTTTAATAGGAATTTTCCACTCCAATCTGAGGTTAAACAATTTCTCTGACTTCTAGACCACTGACACTGCATCACGGAATTTAAATAATAATGGTGACATAGAATCTTATAGCGCAGTTTTGTGTTATTTCACTTCAGGTGCGCGTTACTATAATAAACTTTAAAATAATGATTATCTAGTAACATTTTCAATTTACAATTTCCGCAGTCATGACGTTCGCCGTTCGAACATTTTGTTATTTTTATTTTATTTATGGACCAATGTCCAATTACACAAAACACATAACGCGAAATGAATTAAACAAGAGCTACAGAACATACATAAGAAAATAATGAAGCAGTGACCAAAAGAGGACAAAATCTACATTTGAGAAAACATTCAAGTCAAAGCCTGAACAAAGTTTTAGTAGAGTCCATTATTTTAGAAATTCTAAATGATAATCTTTGAGTTCTAATTTCGTAAAACCCTACAAAAATCGTTCAGACTAGCACAAAAAATGTCAAAGCCCTGACTTGAGTTAACAAATCTCGACTTTCTGGACAGTGGAGAATGGTACCCGTAATTAGTAGATTGTTTATTGAGGAAAAGCAATTCATTGTTTCCGATTCTACGGTAAGGAATGTTGAACTGAATGAGTTGCAATAAAGAAGGAGATTCAATAATACAATTAATTATTTTAAAAATGCAAATAAGATCAAAATCTTTCCTACGCTTTTCTAATGTAGAAATATTTATGGTTTAACACTTATTCCGCGTATTTTAGAATTAATTTTTATTCCTATACAATTTGATATACCTCCGAGAACAATTCGTTCAAAATGCTGTTCAAATATAACAACACCAGGACTGAGCATTACAAATACTCTCTTGTACCTAGATTACATGAGTCAGTAATAGATACGCAGATGTAGCGGATCTATTTAACTGCACAGAAGGTAAGTACAAGAAGGCTAAACTTTCATATATTTTCAATATTATTATAACTTAAATTTACTACTATTTTTATATCCTTCATGAACTTTTCTTATTTATATACCCTCTGATGTCATTGTACGACCTAATGCCACATTTAATAGTTATAATAATAACCTTTTTAAATTATTTGTGTTATATTCTTATGCTTGTAGTTAACGATGATATGTAATTATTGTTTATGGTATATTTATACCGTCGATATTAAATAAATAAATAAATATCCTTATTCGAATCAGAAAGTTTCCTTCCGTTGCAAGTATCGAGAAAATCTTATATGACAGTATGACCTCTTGTGGAACTCTGTTGCACGACTGGGTTGGACGATTGTGTTGGACGACTGTGTTGAACGAATAATTTATGACCATTGGAAATCCAGTAATATTAATCGGATGGCGTCCAGAGGTCACCCACGGATGATATGGGTTGACTACTTAAAGGGAACTGCTGTCCTAGAACGGAAGAGAGCCGCCAATATTTGGTAAGACTGTGAAAATTTATGGAAAGCCTATGCTTAAAGCTTGCCAAAATGCTTTTGAATAATATTCGAAGATCGGTTTGGGTCGAGTGGTCCGAGGTGTCGAGGTATAGAAAAATGAGTTAAATTATATTCCGGTTACTCGTGACCTAGGAATTTATATCTGTCTTTAAAAAATAAATATATTTTTTGTGTTTTAAACCACTTTCTTTTATTTGTTTTTGCATTGTCGACCGGTTTCGGTTGAACGCAACCTTCATCGAGAACGTACAAATACAAACTAAATTAACATACATAGATATATCATAATGAAGACAGTGAAAGCGGGGGGAAGAGACAGTATATCAGAGTAGAACAGGAAAGAGCACCAGAATATCGAAACCGGTCGATAACGCATTAATATAAATAAAATAAAGTCGTTTGGAACAAATTTTTTTATTTATTTAAATTATAATGTCAAGCCACAAAAGGATTGCTTTCTTCACTAAATAAATAAAGTAATATTGGAAGGCCGTCCTCGTGGCTGCCGGCGGCTTTTTACAATCGCTCCTAGTTTATCTTGGAAATATTGGGAAGTTCTTAATTTTTTCTAGCGTAAAATAACCGCGATAGAGTTTAGGTTACATTTATAAAAATTACAAAATTTTAGTGTTGCCGTCTCGGGCTTAAATCAAGTTTACAATAAAAACCCAAATATTTTAAGTAGAAATCTGCTACGTTCTTCTAAATTAACGCATCGGGCATCGGTCATCGGTCATCGGTCGAATGTGCTAGCCATATTTACAATGTAAAAGACTAGTAAAGTGTCAAAATGAGTGATTTATAACGGGCATTCCTTGAGCTATGGTGATTGCAAAAAATACTTTATTCAACCGAGCCACACTACACAGACAGTAAAAGTATTATTTTGGACTCCTAAGTAGCTGCAAAGATATCGTTGTATAACCTTGAACGTGGTACTACAATCCGTAAAATTAGATTTCGTGGCTGCCGAGCAAGGCGCAATATGAAAAAACATTTGACGAGAAGATCTTCTGTTGTCACGGTGGCCTGGTCCTGACCTTCAGTCCATGGAGCAGATCCGGCGTATCATGCGGCACACGGACGTGGCCGACTAGGGGCTGCTCTGCGACCCGCTGTGGTCCGATCCCGACAAGGACACCACCGGCTGGGGCGAGAACGTCCACGGAATGACCGTCACCTTCGGCATTAAGATTGTGGCGAAGTTCTTCAACAAGCACGACTTTGACCTGATTTACCGGGTGCATCAGGTAGTAGAGGACGGGTATGAGTTCTTTGCCAAGAGGCAACTGGTCACCCTCTTCCTGGCGCCCTACTACTGCGAGAATTTCGATAATGTAGGTGCAATGATTTCAGTGGCCGACACGCTGATGTGCTCTTTCCAGATCCTGAAGCAAGCCGAAGAAGATTTGAGGGCCCTATGGATCAATCACCCCGGCGCCCGTCCCCCCCCCCCCGCTGGCAACTTCACATAACTCCTGAATGTAAAATTATGTACCTTGTTTTGCCGAAGCGATCATTTCAAAATTTCTTTTTTTCCTTTTTTGCTAATGTATCTATCAACGGTCTACTCAAAGTGTCCCCTTTTAAGAGTATTCTGTGTTATATATCCTAAAAATATGGATAATAATTCATTGTCTTAGCTTAAATACATTCTTGAATATAATGGAAACAATCACTCTATCATTTGTATTAGCGTCTTGTAATATATCGTAAGGAATAAATACAGTTAGCTTCTTTTTTTCAATTTAACATGTATGAAAACTTAGACCAAGCCGTATTTAGTTTTGATAATTTAATTGCATCTCTTTATATGGTCTATAAATAACGTGTAATGATAGCTTGTTCAAAAAAATAGATGCAATATACGAATAATGTAGGAATAGGAAGTAAGATTTGTAAAGCGCCCTTGAGGTGATTTGTCACAAAAACGGCGCTATAAAAATCATCCGATTATTATTATTAATATCACATGTTTCTGAATATGCCTTTGGGACAAGTACAAAAATCAGTCATCCCGGAGAGTGATCCATCTACACGTGTGACCCCTTGATCTCGGGAACAGGAAACAACTACTCTACCTAAATACTCTGTGTGGCATTCCTACACCCACTTTCATTCGTTCAGCAAATTCTGATATTAATTTATTCATTTCAAATATTGTCGCTGGCAACACTGGGTAATGAAAACTATATCGTTCCGCGTTTACAGTGGTGATAATCAATGTAATTTGAACGATGTATTTTTATATTAACGATTCTTTAAAATACTGAACCGAATAATAACCAACAAACCATCACGCCATCTTCCTGAGAGGTAGGAGGAGAGGATAAACCACTACATGTCTCTATCTTAGCACACGCTCCCTGCTTCATTCACATTCGCACATCACCTCATAAATAAGGACTTCTTTTCTCCTTTTTTTCAAAAATAGAAAAAATTTCCAAGTCTACGATATACCTAAAATAAATATATTTATTTATTACAAAAAAATTCATAATACATCATATAGATGATTTTTTAACTTTCTGTTGATAAGTTGATCTCCAGTAGCTCGTGGTTGCGGGAGGAGTATTTACATACGTAATGGAAAAAATATAAAAACAATTCACTACGTAAAAACAATATTAAAATCTTATTAAATAACTACAAACGTAATCAACAAATCGATTTTAGAATAATAATAGAAAATTACAAAATAGTAATTTATGTGCTAGATAGTATACATTAAGCGTACAACGTATTATTATCTATGTTCAGGAAGTTATTTTGAATTGCTCATATTTCAAAGATTGGCCCATCTTACGCTTAAATACAAGTAGAGGTGCTGTGCTGTGGTCGATTCACAACCATACCAGTGTATGGCTATTAAACCATTTGTTTTGAATCTATTACTAATACTATCAGTGGAGTGAATTTTATTGATGAAATGTTCTTCCTAAATTTAAATAATTTTGTTATAGATGGTACATTAAATTCCTTTTAGTACAGTCATAATAAGCCGAAAATATTGATTACGCAATGATGGAGGATTTAGCTAGAGGAGTAGTAAATCTTCGACGCGTAGGTGGAAATCCGACAAAATGGACTGCTCGACCACTAGCCGATTTGATTCCTTTGGTTGTATCATATCTTCCCTGGACGTCTCCAACTTTATAACAATCTTTTCCTTTGGTTTAAAGACTTATTGATTACCTGCGGAATTCCGGAGAGACATAGTATAATAATCTTAAACAGATTGTTAAGAGATTGTTTGAGAATATAAATTAATGAAATATCTTCAGGTAACACAAGGTTTTGAACCAAAACTTCTTAAAACAATTTATTACATTATATTAAAATGCATTTTAATACATGTTTACATTATTTATAATTTCATTAATACTTATTTTAACGCAGTGGTACGTTTTGTAAAAATGTACCTATTTCACTAGATAGTAATGACTTTGTCACTAATTCTAAAAGTGACATTTTCCGTCGTAGTTAATCTATGCCGACCATAGAGGTGGGTCATTCCACTCAGTTCCAATTCCGAGTTCAGCCACACCGTCTTGATTCCTCGGACTCGGTCATTCAATCCTGTTTCGGATGTAAAAATCGTTCTTCTTAGACTATCGAACAGTTTCTAACTCCAATACAAAACCTCAGTCGTTCTTTGTGTGAGTTCGGAATGAGTGAATTCAGATTTGATTGAGTCCACCGCCTTCGTAATTGAATTCATTGGACTCAGTCCGGCCGGAACGACTCTCCTCTATGCCGCGTCTGTCGTGAATTGCCGAAGATTGTGAACTAACTAACTAACTAACCATCATGCCGTTTCTCCGCAGGGGTAGGCAGAGAGGACGGACCGCCAAACAACTCGTTCTTGGCAAACACTTCTTGCTTCATTCACTTTCATACAGCGTCTCATACATTCTCTTCTGTTATTCCGACTTCTGACATGGCCCGACTCAAGTATTTGATTCACTTGATCCTGCCATGTCTTCCTCGGACGTCCCCAGCTTCTTCTTCCATTCACATTCACGTCATATATTCTCCTTACACTCCTCTCTTGTGAACTACAGTATTTACAGTACCGAAAATTTCAACATCTATATAATGTTTAATAGTGTTTAAAGTGAACAATAATGTAATTGTTATCTTACTTTATATTAAGTTTCTCTTATTAATTTTAATGAATGCCAGCTGACAGTTGTCATCTGAGAGAATCAGAACCGCAGTTAAGCAAGAAGTTTTTAAGCCTAAGGAATCTCCCTGAAAAAGAACGGGAATTGTTCTCCTGATCATTCATTCTCAAAACCATCTATGGATGAATACATAACTGCTCAACGTCTAGAATTCGAAGACACCCGAAGATTTAAAAAAAACATCTTAAAATATCAGCATCAAAGAAATTATGTAATATGACTCGCTCCTCGAATATAAGGTGTCTCTTACCATAATTTTTAAATAAAAAATAATGTCGAAATACACTGAATATATAAACTCAGTAGGATGTTTTCGGCGCGTCTAGTATGCCCGAAGTAAGAGAAAATTGACTCATCTGATCATACTTTCCCAAACATTTTTTTCTAAATTATTTATTCAAATTCATTAGTCTGTCTGGGTACTAGAAGTTGAAAGGTTTTAAAAGTATATTGACTATGTCAGTTTTCTTTCGAAATCGTATAATAATAATCAGTTTTATTTATTCCAGAAGGAATGCAGGAAGTAGTGCAATGAAATACGTTCCATAAGTGATAATAATACAAACAAAAAAATAAAAATAGGTACGTAAAATAAGGGCAAGAAAAGAAAGAAGAAAAACAGGAAAAGATTACTTGGTAAAATATGGAAAATAAGTTCATTTACTAAGAGAGGAAAAAATTAATAAGTTTATGGTGGATATTTGACGGTCTCCAAAGGGCCACCAAGGAATACTCCGTAGCCGTGTCAGTAATGATGGTACTCTTGGACGGGCGCACCGTGGGCTTCCCATTCGGTGGTGGAGAAGTGCCTGAAAGAGTGCACTCGTCCCGCTAGAAACATTTCTATATCGCTGCAGTATCTTGGTAGACGGAATAATTGGCAATATGTATTATTGCAAGTGACTTTTAGCTTTTGCCATTGGGATGCAATGTAATGCACCCACAGTTCTGACGTATGCAGAGATCTGCAGAATGTGTTGAATAGTATTATTTTGACGTTTCTGGTGCAAAGGCGTAAACGCCCTGACAGCATACCTACTCTAACAGATATCGCTCGTCTTTTTCTCTCCATATCTTCAATGTCTTTCAGGTTGTCTGTGATAATATTTAGCAAGTATTTGACACTACGACCAACATCCATTTTCCATACATCTAGCCATACTGAGGGTGTTTGCATGATTTCGTTTTTAGATTTGAAAACTGATTTGGATGCATTGATTGATTATATGCAAGGCTGTGGTTTTTTGCAAAATGTTTACATACGCGAAGTAGTTTCTTTAGTGCTGGTGCTAAAAGAACCATGTCATTTGCGTAATTAGTATTATTTACACATACTCCTTGAACATGGCCACCAATTATTGTGTCATTAAGTCTTTGAATTAATTTATCAGTGTAGACATTAAAAAGAATCGGAGACATGCTTCCTCCTTGCCTTACGCCACTTTTCAAATTAAATGGGGTGGAAATCTCTCCAGGCCATTACAGTTAAAAAAAAAATTGAGCTACTACATACAGATCACACTTCTAGGGATTTGATGTTCAATGTCGAAATCTGACTCCCCTCCAAAAATTAAACATCTTCAAAATTGTTTGGTGTCTGTCGAATCGCGAAACCCCCCTGGGTCGATCGTCAATCGTAGTAATATTCTACTACTTTTCTGTGCCCTGGTTATTTTAATAATGTTTGTCAGTATGATGTTCATATTCAATTTATTATCATTTTTCAATCGATCTGGTGATATTCATTGACTATGTTGCTAGATAGTGGATACCAAATAAACTGTTCATAAAACGATTTTTCCGAAGCCTTTGATACCGAGATTCCTTGATTCCGAAGCCTTGGATATATCAATCACAAAACTTGGCCAAATGGGTTTCTCTCTTATCACGTAAAAGTTTTTTTAAGAAGTTACCTCAAAAACAGATAATATTCTATCACAAACGGAATCTTCCAATCAGCTGAGTTTCTTGTTTTTTTCTGGGATCCCCCATATTTTCATTAATATAATATAATAAAAAACATTGTTTTTTTTTGTAATGCGGATTACAAATTTTTGGTTACGTTTATTTACAAAAATCGTATTCGTATTTTAAATATTTTTTAAACATACAATGGAACGGTCAGAAAAAGTAATATTTCTGATTGGATTTTGATAAATGCCCTATGTAAATTTATAAAATATTCAATAAATATTTTTCTATTTAAAAACATTATGTTTATCGTATTGCGTAATAATACTATCATTATTTTGAATTAAAAAATAATAACTCTCCGACGTCCCTCTCTACCTTATTAAAATAAAATTATAACATAATAAAAATACATGATTTTTAACTTCTCGACGTTCTACTCTCCAAAAGTTGAGGTCTAGTAGCTCGTGGTTATCGGAGGAGAATTTACATACGCAATAAATTTTTTTTTTTAAAACATGTATAGTGGGTTATATGTAAACAACATTAAAAACTTATTAAATAACAACAAGCGTAAATCAACAAAACACTTTTATAGTAATAATAAAAAAATAAAAAACAAAAAACAAAAAAAAAAAGGTCATTTATATGCTAGATAGTATACATTAAGGTTGTAATATTAAGTTCAGGTAGTAAATTTATTTTAATAATTTTTTCATATTTCCATATTTCAGTTAAATTAATTTTGTTTTTGGATAATAATATATTGTACCATCTTATACCGGAATACAAGTAGTGGTGCTGTAGTAGTTTTTAGCATTAGGATCGCTATTAAACCATTTGCTTTGAAACTATTTATGTGTGTAATCTATAATAAATTTAATAAAAACCAACATTTAGTTACCTATTAAAATCATAATTAACGGAAAATCCGTTTGCATGCTCAACGGAGAGTGACCATTCTCGTGTTCTGACTGAAACTATTAAATTTAACATAAATCGAATTTAAAAATGTACTTTCGTATTTACGTCAGCGAAAAATTATGCTCCCGTTCTAACTGCAGCTATTCACGTTTAAAAAAGTTGCATTGGCGAAGGCACATTCGGACTCACTTCTTGCTAATTGTTACGATTCAATCTAGCCAAAACTTTGGTCGGGGATAGCCAACATAGTTCAGTGTAAAACGAAAAGAATTTATTTAGTTAGTTTTATTTATTTATTTATATTTATATATTATACAGCACCACTGTACATAATACGTATTTTTTTTAAGTATAATAAAGGTAATTTGTATGCTGTTTTATAATGTGGATTGTAAGGTAGGTTTGAAGAGGTGATACTGTGAATGGAGTGTTATATGTGTCGTGACCACCTCACAAGGAGAACCTGTGCTGAGGTGTTCACGTGAGTGTGTTAAATGTGGTACAAGTATTGATGTGTATAGATTAGTTTCGTTTGAATATATTAGTTTTTAGAATTCATTACAAGTTTAGCTGCCACCCTCGCTTTCGTTCATTGCCCAGTTTCGATCTAATATGCGAAATATTTATTTTTTTGCGGCCAGAACCTGTTATGTGGGTCTGCGATAATGTGTTGCTGAGAAGGGACAAGTTACATACATACTTGCATACTTGTGAGATTTGTTTTATTCACCGCCGTCTACGGCGCAATGGTGTACCGCTTCACATCGGTACTGGAGCACTGCCGTAAAGTATCAGTATTGTATTTTAATTTCGTACAGCAAGTATTAAATTTAAGTAGTATTATTTTCACGTTATTACAGACACGAATGTATTCATGTGGATTAAAAATTAATAACGCAATAATATCATATTTAATATAACTAGTTTAATTTATTTACATGTAAGTTCTAAAACGTTATTACCATTGATCCCATTATGCTACCTGGGGATAGGTATTCTCATCTGAATGCTTTTTTAAAAAGGAAAAGTAATTTTTTTTTCTTCAATAATCGCAAAATCACGTTCTGGTGACTTTTCAATACAATGAAAAGGAAATATTTTCTTCAAAAGATGTGTAATTATTGTGTAGAAATTATTTATTATCAATTACATAATAAATAATTATGATTTTTTTAATATTTTGTTTAAAGAACGATTTAAAATTTAAATCGTGGTTTAAATACAACATTTCGTATTCATTTTAAAAAATCAAATTTATTAATGTATTATTTAGATCTGCAAGTATTTAAGCCGTTTTCAAATAATAATAATAATAATAATTGGGTAACTTTTATAGCGCCGTTATTGTGAAAAATCACCTCAAAGGCGCTGTAAAAATATTGCTTTCTATTCTTTATCTAACTTTGTACAAACGAATACAGAAAACATACTTACCTGGTAGGTCGCTTCAGATGAACGCAGTTTAATTAGAAAAAATTACGCTTAGAGATGATATGATTTTTACAGTCGCTATTTTATCTTCCTTTTCTATTGATAGAAGATCGGTGGCACAGTTGGTTTTTATTTTAAATATTTATTATTTTAGGACCAGAGAATATTTATAAAATGAGCTTAAAAAGCCTAAGAAGTTAATAATAGATATTAACTTTTTTTTTACAAATTTAGTGTTACGCGCTGTGGATGCATTTGCACGCCGATGGGTGAATTTAAAAAAAAACTTATTTTTAAGTGACTTTAGGTAAACACTAACCGGCTATCCCAGCCTAACATTGGTCATGCATGAAAAAAAAATTATAACCGGTCGATTGAATGACGTAATCCTTGTGAAGAAAATTAAATATTCAAGTAAACATTTTAATTATTTACATAAATTTGATTGAATTTTAATAGGTTTGTGTAAAACAAAAGTAAGTATTTTTATTTTGCATACGTGACAGAGCACAGATGGTTTTATACGGTTTTTTTATTGTTAATACCAAATCGTCTGAGTTTATATTGGATAATTGACTATAATATACATGAGTAGCATTTATAGTTCTGCCGTTTCAGATAATCATACTAGAGTGGTAGATACTCTCAGTATCGCCCTGGTGAAAGACCACCATCCAAAATCGAAAATTTGCTTGAAATGACTTTAGCCGTGTGTGCTGATCAGATCTCAATAGCCAGGCGCTTCCCGACCTTCCTCTTCACCTCCCCCACCCTTCACACTCTCCACATACCCCAAAAGAAAGGTCAAAATCAAATGGCTTCGGGTAGTGCTTCTTGTGCGGTATTCACATTAAAATAACGAGTTTCTCCCTTCCATTTCAAGGCAATATAGTCGTTAAATTGAATTGTCAGTTCGCCGCCTATTGCAACGATGTCTCTCGGAAGAGTTAAGATTCTCAGTTTTCATTTTTTTATTTTTTTAGATTAGATATTATTTTAGGTTGATTCACAAACTGAAATAACAACTAGAAACATAATTCCCTTCGCGCATGCGTCCATCCATGAATTTTTCAAAAAATAATCTTTTGGATTTCTTTTAGTTTTTCTTGTTTCTTGTTGTTTGTTTTTATTCTGGTTTTTATTTCTTGTTTTAGTTATTGCTTTTTCTTACCGAAAGGGCGTTTAAAAAAGCACGACGAAACTATGGAGATTTGATCTCGAATCATGTTAGATTAAATTTGATCACAGTATATTTCGTTCTTGTTTTATGCAAATTGTTTACGTTTTGTTGTTGTGTTGTTCAATTGTTCAACCTTTGTTAGTCTTTCAAATCATGTTGAAGTATATTGTTCCATTTTTATGAATAGAATTAATTTCAATTCCATATTTCATTTCAATGTTGAGATACTTCGTAACGAAGAAATATATAAATTCTCTGTAATATATAAGATTTCATCATATAGAAATACCTACCTACATTTACATACCTTTTGAACATTGTAAAGGTAGGTTGATCTTATAAAACCTGTTGCAACATAATCAAACCGTTTAGCAGCATGCTACTCGGAGACATAATTGGATATTGTATTTTCCGGATACAAGTAAATCGCACTTATGCGCATTAGATTGCGTTGCCTATTGACTCTAACCAGTTTAAAGTTCATAAATGTGGACATTCAAAAAGTACAAACAATAGTTTATTCTTTTTTTCTAATGGTTTCGTCGAAGAATATGCTAAAGCAGGCCTCACTTTTAAAATAAACTCTTCTAATGCTCAACTCAAAAAAGGTTGAATAATGAACTTATGCAGAATGGTTTCTAAAAACTCATTCAATGCCATGAATTTTAGATACTTTCTCTGATTAAGTTTAATGTATTAATTTTTTCTAATTTTGAAAACATCAATTCATGGTAGAATTCCATTAAAAAAAAAATTATGATGAAAAAAACCTTCGTAACTTTATTCCACTTATTAATTTTCAACCGGACCGGTTTCGCTCTATCAAGGGCATCGTCAGATTGGCATAATTAAAACTAAATATATGTTATATATAGCATATGTCAGGAGTGGCTTCCAAAAATTGTTTATTGCTGACGGATCTGTTTACTATTATGTTGTTGAAAACAAGTTTCAGTTTGTTTTTTTTTTACCCAATGTGTTTTGAAAAAATTGTATAAATTCATTCTTGTCAGCATTTATTTAAACAGATGGTTATTTCTGGTTTTGTTTTTCCCTGTGATTTCCGTCTTGTTTGCTAAAATGAATTATATAGAAGTTTTTGTCCTGTAGTTACATGAACTACGGGTAACCAGGTATTGGTCTTCAAAATATTTTATTATGTTATAATAGGTACAAATCAGGGTAATATCCTTCTTAGAGTTCGTTATCCTTCTTGGACGTCTGTGACAAATTCCCAGTTGCATTTTACCGTGGTATTTTATTATGTGTTTCATATTTACATTCATATGATAGATACTATTAATGCATACAAGTAAGGTTACAGTATAATGAATATATTAAAGAAGAGTCAGCCTTTATAACTAATTGATTATTCATCACGTACTTTTCTTCTATTTTGCTTATTAGTCTATAACGTCAATGTATTACGTATATGCATTTATAAAAACAAATAACAATTCTTATCATTTCTACGTGTTGAATATTTCATGAAATGTTGCTTTAGCTATACGTACCACCGATAAAATAATTGGTCTTACTCATAAATTTATCAGAAATAATATATTATGAATTAATTAATACTTTAAAATTTCCTGCCTTAGAAGTATTATGAATGATTACAAAGGTAAAGGTCATGCATGGTATGTGGAAATCACAGGACTATTAGCCTGCTAAGTTCAGTTGGAATGTTGCATAGTAGGATATTGATTGAAAGGGTACAAACGAAAACAAAAGATAAAATATGGGATGTGCAAGGTGCATTTATGAGCGGAAGGGGGTATATGGATCAGATTTTCTCATTGCGTGTGCTCACAGAGATGTTTCTGGCAAAAAACCAGAAACTTTCTGTCCCTTTGTAGATCTACAAAAAGCATACGACCGAGTTGACATGAAAAAAATATGGAAGGTATTGTCCAAGTATGGAGTAAGTACGAATCTCATACTGGCAATCGTGTCTCTGTAGGAGGAAAGCGTTGCATGTGTTACGGTAAACGGTGATTTTACGGAGTGGTTTGGCATCACAAAAGATGTTAAGCAAGGCTGCGTAATGTTACCGTGGTTATTCAATCTATACATGGATAATTGTATGCAAAAATTTAAAGAGGTGGGCTTGGGCGCAAAAATGAGTAATCTGCAAGTATGTTGATGATGATGATGATGCGATGCTGATTGCTAACAGTATGGAATATTTACAGTTCCTCGTATCTAGGATTAATGAAGTATGTATAAAGAATGAGCTAATGATGAATGTAAGTGAGTCTAAGGTCATGGTGTTTGAAAGAGAGAGTACGGAAACAGTGTGCAATATAGTTGTGAATGATGAATACTTGGAGCAGGTCGACGAGTTTGTATATTTGGAAGTCTGTTTACGAGAGATGGAAATACTGATAGAGATATTGAAAGAAGGGTGAATGCAGGAAACTCTATTATCGGAGAACTGAACGCAGTTGGCACTAACAAAAAGTTGTCCAAAGAAGCAAAGCTAGCAGTCCACAATGGAGTGCTGATACCAACCCTGATGTATGGCAGTGAGGCATGGAATTGGCAGAGGAAGGATGAAAATAAACAAAAAGCCGAGAAATGAGATCTCTGAGACGAATGTGTGGTAAAACCATGTACGAGTATGAATGATCGTGTGAAAAATATTGAGATTCTAAAGAATGCAAGGCTGATGTAAGCGTAATGAGTAAGATTAAGAAAGGGACGCTTAGGTGATTTGAGTCAGAAGTCGGAATAATAGAAAAGAATGTATGAATGTGAATGAAGCAAGAAGTGTATGCCAAAATAGAGTTGTTTGGCGGTCCGTCCACTCTGTCTACAACCGCAGGAAAATGGAGTGGTGGTTAGTTAGTTAGTCCGTTAGTTGTTTGTGAGACAAATTAATTATTTAGTTGTTGTATTTCATGATGGCTATTTTTTTTATATATGTATCTAATGTGATGTGTTTTGCATTTGCGTGACCTTTGTAATTAACAAAATATATAAAAGCCCATATAGGGCGTATATAATATAATAAATAAGTAAATTAATAATATCTATATTAACAGTTGAATATATTGCTTTGTACCTCTACCACAGTATTAGTATAACAGTTTATATTTGGATATGTCGATCTTGATTTATTTTCAAACAAGTTTGATATAGGAATTACTACATAACACATTCGGTCGAAGTGTCAATCTTCTTTGAATTTAAAAAAAGGGTTTTATTTACTCTTTTCGGTAAACCAGATAGTTCTTTTTGACATATTGGGTAATTACTGGATTGCATCTAGTCAAGTTTCGTCATAAAACACATTTTTACAAATATATAAAAGTTATAAATGATTAAAGAAAAACAAATTGATATCGGAATACATTAAAAAAGCTATTGTTGTAGATTCAAAGAAACGCTAATTTAAACATAATAAAGTATATACGTAGATAAGGTAAAACCGAACAATATGAAAACAAAACATCATAAAATAATGTAAACAAAGTAATAATGTGAAAAAAAATAAAATAAAGAAAACAGTACATTGTAATTGAGAAAAATTAATGATTTTACTTAGAGATGTATAACACACAGCACGGTCAGGGAGTTAGTACTTTTATAAACCTTGTGATTTAATTTTGTTCTTGTGTGCAATTAGTAAACTACTGATCTATAGATAAATGAAAAATATCCGCGCTTGAAAAGATATTATCGTGATTTGTGCATATTCTCCTGAAAAATAAGTGTATTTTGTTTTTGATTAGAACAGTGAAAATGAATGTTTTCTAGAAGGGCGTTGATGATTATTTTGAATACGAATTATTGGTCGGATTTTCTTCTATCTTCTAGTGGAGATGTAGAAATGAAAACCTAAGGGTTTCAGAACCTTTCTGAATTTTTTTCTAATATTTTAATGTTTGTATTGTATTGTGGATTTTAAATCACTGATCCAAATTCTTCTATTGAACGAGCAAATTTGATATTATTATGGTATTTTAAATACATGTCTTTTCGGGCTCCATCCCTGAGTTTCATCGTCGGTTAATAAATCTGAGTGATACGTAAGTCATTTTTATCAATATTACTCAATAATATTATCTTTTTTTTAGTACTCAATACACGCACGATACAATCAAAATACGCACCTACCAAACACATATACATAATTGTTTACTCTACAGTATTTGTTTTTCTCATCTTCATAATTACTTAACTATTATACTATACTCAAATTATCTACTATACGTAAACAATTAATCAGTTCATATCTCTTTGAGCTTAACTATTATTCTATATTAATTCTTATGCTATACTCAAATTACCTGGTACAAACAATTTTCTGTTCTATTCTTCACATCTCTTTATACTTTTCTTTTGTATATATTATATTACCATACTATGTCAATACTAGCTTTTTATTTCTATTTTTGGATAATGACCCTTTTGCATATGAACTAAACTTATTATTTTCACTGTCTTAAAACGGGATTCGTTCCCAGTTGGGCAGCCAAAGCTTTCTTACATTTTATTGTTAAATAATGTGTCTTTCAAAAACAAATGCAGAGATCTGATTGGTTTAGTCACACCGGGTGAATCCTAGAAGTTTGTAGGCTGTCACAGGTGGAATTTATTCTGAGGTTGATTCCGGAGTTCATTTCTAAATTCCCTACTTCACTATATCTTTTTAATTCTACACCATTTATAATAATATGGGAATATTGGGGGTAATGCTTTTGGTCAAAGATATTGTATTAAATTTGTCCAGATTAAAAAAAAAATAATTGTAAATCCGGTGTTTCATTCTTTTTATTTATATTTAAAAAAAAATATTAATGCAAAAAGTCGGGATAAATTTAGATTTGTTTTTATTTGTTTTGGTTGTTATTCAAAACTCCAAATTTACAGTTAAAGTTACAAAAAAAATATACATCTATAAAAATTAAAAACATAAAACATATGTAACAAAGTAAAAGCATAAATATTTATCAAGAATCTTGCTCAACAATATTTCTACAAAAAAATACATAAACGACATCAATAAATCGTACATTAAATAATATATCCTTATTATCTAATACAAATACCTTCTTTCATCTAGCCATGTTATCAATATATTTATTAACTGTTTAGTTTTAAAACAGTTTTTTTATTTGTATTTTATTTTAGCGGGTAACAAACATATTTAAACAGCTCGGAATCATGTGATCTAAAGTTCTTTGTCCATATTTATTTGTGTGCTTTGGAACCATTAATCCTTCATTAAAATTGAGACGAGTATTGCAAGTGTGTTCTAGTCTATTTGTATTAAATATAGGGTTATTAATGTGCTGATAATTTTGTACCACATAATTGGTCTTACTGAAAGAATTTTGAAACTCTGATAAAATTATGGAATATTATTCCTTCATTCGTGTAAACTTTTATGTTGTTCGCACAATTAATTCCAAGCCTATTAATATCATCTTGCAATTCCAGTCTGTCATTAAAAGTGACGACTTTTTTGTAAACTGTAGTATCATCAGCAAATAATAGTTCTAAACATTATTGGTGTACAAAAGAAATAATAGAGGTCTGAGATGTGACCCTTGTGGAATTACTGATGGTATATTATAAAAGCGTCACGAGAAACCATTTGCTCCCAGAGCTTAACTTCTGTTTTCAACATTCGATTTTAATATATATATATAAGAAGGTCCCCATTAATCCCGATTCTTTGCGGCATCCGCGTAAACAGTTCGATGTCAATTTTATCGAAGGTTTTTGAAAAATCCGTATAGATGGAGTCTATTTCATTTTCACTACTCATAGAATTTAATATAGAATCCGTGTATTCTAGCAAGTTTTTCTCAACAAATCGTTTTCGGCAAAAGCCGTTTTGATTTTTCATGAAACACGCACATACTTATTTAACTTCACTTTATTAAAAAAATATTTCCTGGTTGAAAGAAATAAAAGAATTTCATAAATTATTTTCCTGAATACGTAAATTGATTTATTTTCTTCAATATTTGAATTGTTTCACTTTATTTAATATTCAAATTGATTCGTTTTCTTAAATATTTAGATTGATTCATTTTCATAAATATTTAAATTGATACATTTTCGTGAATACCAAACAACTGATGTTGGGTTTTTAGTTGAACGTTTTCCTTGCAGGCTTCACGCAGGTTCAGTGTTTCTTAAGGCGGGATTCCCCCGATGCAGGTTCAACAAATTACATATTAATTAGTTTTGTTGCTATGTAAAAATTGGTTATTATTTTATCCACGCTCCGATACACTGTTTACTTTCCTCTCTGTTTAAATTTAGGCAGCCTTTCCGCGGATTTGTTTCCAAGCTTATTCGTATTAGAAACTTGTTTTGCTGCGAAAGAGGTTTCGTGTATGAATTAAAAGGCGATTGCTTGGCGCGGTATTAGATACACACTGAGGTATGCGTCCCACAGCATTAGTGGTATAACCAATGAATAGATATTCTCTGGAAGTGTGATCAATACTGATGTATTGATAAGACCTCTCCACTCAAATATTTCATTATCTGTACAAAAAAGATTTTCGGTATTTTAATAATAATAATATCGTTTTATTATCTTCTTATTTTATAACAAATAATGATATTCTCAGTGGGATTTCCCATGCTGAGGATTTCATTTGCAAAATATGAAATGACATTATATTAAATTGATGTGCTGGATGAAAAAAAAATTGTAAGGAGTTGAGTAGTTTCGGTGTTAGTTTGTATTTGGTGTTAACATATTTTCTATTTCAGATCTCTCTAAGTAACGTATCCAGTGTATTATTTGATTTTTAAATTTATTATGGTTGTTTATTTTTAAAGGATAGTGGGATTTTGTTGAAGAGTTTTAGTAATGTAGTATACGAGGTTTTTTTGTCCAAATGTTGAGTTTGTGGTTTCTTGTTGTGTTTTTGACTCTGAGTCCTAGTTTTTCTAATATGTGTGGTTGTTATATATATATATATATATTTTTTTTTTGTTTATGAATATGAAGTAGTATGGTTTTAGAGTATAATTGTTTTTTAACAAAATGTTAAGTTCGTACAGGGAATTTGAGTATAATTTTCGTAATGACTTTTTGTGTTCTAATGAGTAAATAAAGAATTAGTACTGAAAACTTTTAATCAATTTCACAAGAATTAAGGAAAAATAAAGCTTACTTCGGGCACACAAACACGCAGACAATATAATTCTATCGATTGAAGTGTGTTGTGAGTAAATCCACATATAATTCGAGAATTTTTACCTAAAACTTATTTTACTAGGCTAGTTAGATTTAATATACCTTCTAATAATTATCTAAAGAATTTCTCAAGTAATGCTTATTTATCACTTGAAATAAAGCATGACTTAAACGGATTAATATGACGCTATATTATTGTAATAATCAGAAATAATTGAAATACCTAATTTACACTATTTTTTAAAGACATTTTTTTATCGGTGAATTCCTCGCCAAATGTGTTGTACATTTTATATTAATTTCATTCTACCACGTACTAAAACTTTTGAATGTTTAACTCCGGCCTCGTGAAATCGCACAGTTTCTTTGCATCTGCCTATTTAAATTTTATCTGCTTTTTTAACCAATTCTTGATATACGGAGGCTTAAGATTACATTTATGATATTTTTTGTTTAAAATATGTAAGTTACGCATTGTTAAAAAAACAATCCTTCGGTTTCTCCGTACAATAACATCTTACGATCTAGTAAATTCGAAGTCACCGGGACAATTTAATAGGGACAGGAATATTAACCATTTCTAATTGTGCCATTAGAACTATTTTGAACGCTGGGAACAAAAGCTGATTGATTATTGGCCACGTAACGCGACACACATGGCCCCAAGCACACGAAAATGATTCATGGAAAAACACGCTCTACAGTTGACCAACTATTATGGAATTCGTAAAAAAAATCCGTGACAAAAAAAACTTTTTCGGTACAATTTTAGACGATCGTTCAGTGCATTCATCGGTGCCTTAGAGACCTAGAGACGGGTTTTAATGTTGCTAGCACGATAAAAGACTTAATTTTTCCATGTTGGGGGGTATTATAGGTATGAATGATTTAGGGAATATTTCAGCGTCTCTTCAGAGATTGCGCCTATGTTTTTTGCACAGTATGAACGTATGGAAGATCCGGCGCTGGTGCTCGGGGAAATTCAATAAATGCCAAGTCTTAGAATACCAGATGCAAATCAAGTTTGAATCTCTTTGTGTCTGGGCCTTATACGAGTCGCGTCACAATCCGAAGTCGGTGATAGTCCTACGTATGAGTCGTTTCAAATGGTAACAAGAGATTCTGGGTTACCCCGAGCGAGTTGAACGGTTGATCGTTGAACCAGTTACTAGGCATTTACCTTCTGATTGTCCCCGGCGATAATGTCCTTAGCTCATAGCAGTCTTGTTCACTCTCAAGGATAGGACGGTGGTATTGGGTAGAACCAATACTTGTCGCGGGTTCTGCTTCATTTGTTCAGTTTGTTGTGTACTCTGAGTGCATTTATAATAGCGCTTTCGTGGTGGAAGGAGTGTAGTTATTTCGATTTCTATAGAGCCAAGTGTGTGTTTATTGAATTTACTGGTGAGTCTTTTAGATATTTAAGATTATATGTGTTGCAGTAAGCGAATTTACAATGTTGTTGTTTATGGTTATACTTTATAGTGTGATGAATCTGAATTAAATACAATAATAGCATAATTGCAATGGGTATTTAATGAAAATATCTAGAAAAATTAAAAGGGTTAACTTTAATCATTGTTTTCTTTAATTTGTAGATCCACATTTACATTTTTAAAATATTTTAGTGATAACTAATAGCGATTGGATTAAAACATGAAGCAATGTATGTTTTCAAAAATCTTATTACGAAATAGTTTTGTTGATAGCAGACAATTTAAATTATACTCGGAAGGCGAAACAGCTGTAACGCATAATTATAATTAAATAAAAAAAAATTTCCAAAACCGTTTTTCAAACTAATTAATAATTACAATTTCTTCAAAAAATTAGTATTCACTTTGTGGAATCATTATTAATAAATTAATATAAAATTAATAATATTTTTTTTAAATAGTTTCGATCTCTTAAATTTATTTTCATATTAATATTAATAATAAAAGTAATTTATTTTTTCCAATATAAATTTCTTATTCAATGTTTTGTATTAATTTTTTTTAACATTTTTGATTAATTATTATCTACTTTAATCCATTTTTGCTTAAGTTTATAATTTGTCTATTCTTACATTATTATGTTCTATATTTATCATTCTTTTATACTGGATATTATTATTTTGTAGTATTCTATATATTACTGATGAAGAAAGCATCGCTTTCGAAACATGTATATATGTATATCAATAAAGTGGTGAATTCAAAATAATTTTTTATTATTGTATAACTAATAATTTTTAGTTTTAAAATTTTAAAACCTTTGAATTAAAACGGAGTTCCACGAATTAGACTTGAGCACAATAAATTACACATGTATTATCTTATCATCTTTTCAAGACGGTAACTAAATTTTCTAATTATTTATCAATAACTTTTTCATCTTTTTTTTTAAATTTTATCTCGCTCGTAAAAATACTTCATCATGATCTATTTGCTTTTAAATAAAAAAAAATATATATAACTCTATAGACAGAGAGTAGATATACGTGTTAGAATAAAGCTTTATGAATAATATGTTCATTAGTTAAGTCACGTTCCATAACTTCTGCTTATTTCGTTATGAATTGATTCCCGCGATCTAAATTCGACGACTAAATTTGTAGAATGATGTAGTTGACATTGTCAAATTATAAATCAAATTATCCGATAACGGGTATTCACTGTACACAAAGGTGCATGTTGAAGTATGGCAATATCCATTGGAATTTCTGCACCAAATATTAGATTTCGCGTTTCGAAGACCTATATAAATATTGACCATACTAAACATCGCTAGTACAAACTGGTTAGTAGAGAACACTGACCATCCAATGACCGAGTGTCTTTAAAAAGGATCATCTAAGTAGAAAAAGAACTATATCTTTGGTATCCCATAAATATTGGGAATCGCAGTAGGGTTTCTTTGCTAAAGATGTGACAACATCTACATGAAATAGCTCTAATTAAGTTTGAATATCCACCCGTTTGCGAGTATCATTGGACTTGCATACTTTCGAAATGTTGTGCCATACTCGTGAATTATATCCTGATGATTACACCCAAACGGATATCGGAATTCTTTTCACGTTAAACTTTTAATTAATTATTTTAAAAATCATAAATTCATCAGTATGGATCATTAACTACTTATATCTAGTTGTACAGGTTATACCTATTGTATCATCATATTTGCGCTCCTCCCTGTCATCATACATGTAAATCGATACCTGTTAATTTTCCGTCATATTTTTAAATTCACCGAGTTACATATATATATAACATGTTAAACTGATAAACTACAGAAGTAGTTGCGCTTCCAGAATCCTTGAATTTGATCTCAGTATTTTTTTAATATATAAACAAACAGTACATTGATTAAGCTATATTCCCTCTCATCGATTCTATGATATATTTAATGGAATCTATAAAATAGATCTATAAGAACAGGCTTATCCACACAACAGAATGCCGGATAAAATAGAATCCAATTATACTGAATCGATTCCAACTCTCGTTCTATTGTAGTTAAAAAAGAAAATAGAATAGGAAGGTGTGAATGACAGTTGCAACGCGAACGCTCTATGCACAGTACAATAATGTCTATGGATATGACTAATAAAAGAACTCTTTTTCTATCGAAGATTTGCTGCGTCACTTTGAGCTCGGCAAGTACAAATTAATTGAAATGGAATAGTAATAGGCCAAGTTCTGTCTATAATAGAAAAGTTCGTTCTATGATATTGACTGTAGATAAGATAATGTGGGAATCCAATATTACAGTGTGGGTACCTTTGGTAATTTGGTCATAAATTACATACATAATTTGGTCATGCAATTTATTTACATACATAATTTGGACATGCAATTTATTTACATACATAATTTGGTCATGCAATTTTTTTACATACATAATTTGGGCATACAATTAGGTAAAATTTGGGCATACATTCATCCTGACAGTAATGAAAATCTACAGAGACCGCGCAAATTAAAATGGTGGAACACCCTCTCTATATTTTTCTACAAATTTTTGAAAAATCGAAGAAAAATTAGTGTAGCTTAAAAAAAAGAAATTGCTTTTGCTAACACTCAGTTCTTTGGAGTAAAAATTAATAAAAGATAGATCATCATAAAGATAGCTGCCAGTAATATGGGATTAAAAAAATAGAGCATGATATTGACAGTCTTAAATTTGAAATATAATGTCGATGAAGATGACATAAATTTAACTGGTCTCATTAGGTAAGTCGGTAAAGCTGTTGTCCCGGAAAGAAAGAGGTCCTGGATATCTTTTTATTTTATGTTGTTTTTTCGCTTTCATGTTTCATTTCGGTTATGTTAATATTATCTTCTTTAATGATTAAATAAAATAATAGCAAAAAATGGCATAATACGAACGAACAATTTACGAACTTTTACAAGGCTTTATCAGTTGAAAAGTTGTAAAAAAATTAGTACTTTGGCATGAAAATTGAAAAAAATCCAAAAAATAGCGTAATAATACGAAAATTTCAAAAATTTCCTAAATTTAGAATCGCTGTACGTCCTACACTATAAAATCGACCTAGATGTATATATTTTTTTAAGTTTAGGAAAGTTAGTCAATTTTTAAAAAAGTGATATTCATTTTTCAATAAATCCTTATTTAATTTATCAATAAAAACTTAATTTTTCTTTAATAAGTTTTTAATGAGTTTTAGTACTTTCATGTTATATGGAGACATCATTAAAATTAATATAGATTAAAATAAGATAGATTCTTCACTTTGGATCTTCAAAAAATAAATGTATCTATTATTAATACAAACAGATTCTTGGGATAGTTTAAAAAAAATGAACCCAACTAAACAACATGTTATGTAATACAGTATATTAATCATTTGTTTTTATCATTTAAAATGACTTTACTAACGCCTATTGAACACGCAAATGGAAACTTGTGTGTGATTGGTATTCAAATGCATACTTACTGTTTTTTTTGCTATTAAACAAGGTACTTTTTCGAAATTCGAAGAACATGTATTCACTTCCCGCTTGATAACAACGACCCTAAACCCTTTAATTTAAAAAGAAAGGATCTGAGATGAAATGTATTTGAACAATTGTAAATTAATAAACGAACGAATTAATATGACGGCCGAAGGTTGCAGGTTCAAATCCCGGCGTGCGCAAGTAATTTTTATTTAATTAATGTGTGTTGTTTCACAATTAATTCATTTAAATATAATACATAGTATATTTGGGCACGTTCCAGAGTGGAAGATACTCTCAGTATCGCCCTGGTGAAAGACCACCATTCAGAATTGAAACGTTACTTGAAATGTCTTTTAGCCGTGTTTAGTGACCAGATCTGAATAGTCAGGTATACCCCACCTTCCTCTTCCCCTTCTCCTTCTCCTCCCCAATACCTTCAGCCTCACAACATTCCCCAATTGGGAATGCCATAGTTTCACTGGCTCCAGATGGTTGGGAGCAGTTGGGACTCTTGTGCGGTATTCATATAAAAAAAGCGTAAAACAGGTAAACGGGTATACGCCTTGGATTTCATGCTTGTGCGTTATTGGCGTTCAACTGAATACGGTTTCGGAGGCAGATATTGTACAATAAACCGTGCTGATTTCGGGACGGCATAGTTGTCCACTGAACAAATGAAAATACATCTCCCGGCCACTACGGCCGGTAGAATGATACTTTTACAAAATTCTGGAGACGTGAAATATGAGTGCCAGGAGAATACAATCAGATGCTAAAGTAGTTGGAAGATGTAGTCGGGACGTTCCAGGAAGACTTGACAGGATTAAACTCGCATCACATGCGTGGGTTAGTCTTATTAAGTTTTTTTTGTTTATAAACGATTTTATATGATTATATGCTCCACTATGAAAGAAAGATATTTTTCAATTTTATTAATTACATGCAATGGGAATTTATACCCGACAAGTAACTTGTCGGCAGAAGTTTAGTTCAACAATATTATACAATACAACAATAAATAACAATCGTCGTACAAATGTAGTGCAAAATTAGGATAATATAGTTGCATGCCTATTGTGTTCAATGTACACAAGTTGGAAAAAATATTAAAAAATATATGAAAACAGCATAACAATTTTGTTATAGAGATACTAGAGTCTAAAGACATTATATCGATTTAAATAATTTGATAAAAATATCAAAATATCAGTATTAAACAAATTGTGATACAAAAATTTAAAAAAAAAATAGTAGTACAGTTTTGTAACAGTGAGGATAGACTTACCATAATAGTAGCACTTAAATAATTTTAAAGATACCCGCAGCTGTCACGGAGATATACAATCAGGGAGACTATCTTATTTGTTCAAAAGACAATGTAATAAAAGGCAAAATAGCATAAATATAACACATATCAAGGAGCTATACAATCAAGGAGACCATCATATATGTTACCATTAATTCACAAGGTTACTTTCCAAAAGCCAACACTTTAACATCAGTGAGAATTTCGTCATAGAGCAATTATTTTTAAATTCGTTTGGCAACTTGTTAAAAATAAATGATACAATGTATTCTAGGGTTCGTTGATCATATTCATTTTGAAATAAACTCATTGAAACCTTCATACTAAGTAATAAGTAGGTATGTGCCAGTGAGCACTTCGGGTGAAGACTTATTTTGATATTTTAGAAAAGTATTTTTTTTAATATTGGACTATAATTTATGTGCACGAAATAACTTTTGAAAGGCAAACCAGTATACCAATTATGTTGTCACTTATCAATAACAAAACAAAGATTTTTTTCATTCCATCATTTAACATGATTTGTTGAACAGCCGTTTGGGAAACTAACAAAAGAACAAATAATCGAATTTGACTGCTAGTATGAATATTCTGAACAACGTAGTGTAGTATGCATTAAGCAGTAGGTCCTAGATACTATTACTTAGGAGTGGCTTTTACATTATTTGCATTCCATCAATTGTTAGAATGGAAAAGGTAACGAAAAATCTTCCTTGTCGCCAACACTGGGAGAAAATTGCTCCAGGTGTGGATGGGTGTACATCGCGAAAAATGAAAATACAATGTTTTAAAATAATTTTTCTACGTATTTTGGGTGTTATGTTAAAACGTTTTTTTTTATTCTGTGTTTTGTTTATTTATTTGTAAGAGACGAACGGCTTTTAATGCAAATATATATATACAAAGGAGATATAACAAATTGTAAGCCGACAAAGTTTCTTGTTCTAACAGTGGTTAAATACAGATGTTTTATTTATGAAGCTAACAAGATAAAAAACATAAGAAAGAAGGGGGGGAGAGGAAGAGGAAGATAAGAGTGGAACAGGAAATGCTCTGGATACATTTTATACTCATACATCAATTTGTGTTCGTACGTTAATACGATCGAATATCGTTAATATCGAACCGAAGATTACTTCGGTTCGATATTAATTTTTATATATATTATTTTTTGAAAGGGTTTTGTGAAGAATGTCGAAATTGTATTGTAAAATTGTGCGTTATATTGCTACAAATATGGGGAATTAGAGAATTTATCCTAAGATTAGTCCTGCGTCCTAAAAATTGGTTTTCCGGGTTGGTCTTGACGGTATTTGAATGTTTATTTAAGTGATGATTAGTTTTGTCTGTAATAAATAAAACAAATTAAATATAAACTTTTCGGTTTTTGATTTTTAAACTTTTTATGATAGATTTATCTTTGGAATTCAGTACAATAGAAATGATCATCTCTGGTCACTAAATATACATAGGTTTAACAATTTCAAGCAACCTTTTGATCAAAAACGCTGGTCCCTGACCGGGGTATTCTCGTAACCATCCTGGAATACTCTAGAACTATATTACCTTTATTATTTATTCAAATTTATTTTTAAACATTTTCCAACGGGTTTTGAAACTGAGATCTGGGTCCTTTTTTTTTCTTTATCCATTCTTTTTTTTGATTCATACATTCACACAAACAAGGTACAATGATTATAAACATTATTTTTTTTTACATTAAATTATAAATACATTTGAACAACATATGTGTAATGTATGTAAAACAAAAAATCCCACATAGGCAAGGCCAGTGCGTGGGTATACCTGGTATCAGTTAGTTGCAGTATATTAGTTTATTTGTATTAATACCTGGATGTTGAAGGTATGTTAAATAAAAGATTTTAAGTTAGATAATAAAACAAATCGAAAAACAAAGAAATAAAATTGGGGAAAACATACAGTTTTAGCAGGAAAAGGTTGATATCTTTGGTTTTGTATGTGTTTATAGATGATATGTGTGGACACTTACATTCTGTAGATAGAAAATTAAAAAAATTAGGAGCAATTAAAAAAAGCATGTGTCTGCGCAAGCCTGGAATCTAGGTCTGGAATCAAAAAAACAAAGAACTTACCAATATTTACCACCGTTCGTTGATGAATATTCTCAATACCGTAGCATTTGCCGACTCACGTACATACAATGAATATTTCTAATAAAATGTCTAAAGTGACCGGTCAGTATATTTCTGTTTTCTGTTTATAAATAATAAGATAAAGAATAGAATCTTCCAAAAAGCCCCCAATTGATATGCTTGGTGTAACCCTAAGTGACCAGCTCAGGTATGTGGGCTCCATCGAAGCCAGAGTGAAGTTAGCTTCTCAGAAGCTGGACGTATTGTACAGAGCCTGCAGATACTTTAATAGAACACAACAGCTAACTCTGTATAAATCGTAAGTGCGCCTCACTGCAGAATATGCCAGCGACCTCTGGTCGGGGGCTACAAAATATCTGAAAAAAACCCTTGACTCAGTGCAGAAACGGGCTGTCTGTTTGATAGATTTGTCTATCTTAACAAACGAATTGGAATTTTCGGAGCATTTTGGGAATGCCGTCCTTGTTCTACCGGAATTTTAAAGGAATATGCTCTGAGGAACTAGCGTCATTGATCCCGTCGGCACAGGTGAATAGTCGGGAAACACGCCAAGCGCGCGCTCAACATTTGTACACGTTTGACATTTGTCACATGAGAACGGGTCGCTTCTACGACTCATTCTTGTGTTCAACGCCTCGGCAGTGGAATGATCTGCCGTCTTCTGTGTTTTCTCCCTCCTACATCGTGGGTATCTTCACGACCCAGGTTCACTCTTTCCTACACTCTAGAAGACCCTCCACACAGCATCCCCAAAGACGATATAGGCCTCCTATGTGGAATTATTGTAAAAAAATGATAGATGGTAATATTTATTCAGTGTCCTGGACCTTATATAAATTATCCAATTATTTTTATTTATATAGTGAAATTCGAGATCTAACCCAAATTTCCTACTCTATCGATGTTTAGATAATCTAGTCCAACGAATTTTGGAACTTTTTATTATGAGAAGGAACTTTACAAAATTGGTTTTCAGTGCCGATAAATAATTACTCTGATTAAAATTAATAAACGTGTTATGAATATTTATCATTTTACTAGTATTATTACATTAAAAATGTTGAAACATCATTACGATAATGTGTAAAATAAAGGCAATTTATTTTATGAGACATTATTTTTTTAAATTCATTTATTAATTTATTGGACGATTTGCGTAGTCAGCATAGGTACCTGCTGTAACGTATATCGCTCTTTGTCTTTTTATATCCTCAATGCCCTTCAGGTCGTCTGTGGTAATATTATGTTCCAAGTATTTTACGCTAGAAGCTACATTATTAATTGTCTTTGTATTAATTCGTAGAACCCCATTTAATTTTAAAAAAAATTAACGTTAATCAGATTTAATAATGTTATTATCAAGTTCTGCGAGTATTTTTAGTTATAATTATTGTAACAGATTGTGACGACTTATTAATATAATTTTATTTACTCTCACCCAATTGTAATTTAAACGGGTTTTTTAAAAATAATGATTTGTTATCGGTGAAATAAATTTATAAAATAATTAAAATTTTACAATCAGAGATATTTTTACATTTATAATGCGTTTTCCACGCATTTAAATGGAATTTTTTCTTAATTTATTTATTTTAATAAGTTAAATTATCTTGGTCGTGTGAATTTACTAAAAAGTGGGGAATAAATAATGTCCCTCGCTTCATTAATTAATGTTATGCTAGGATCATTCGTTCGTTTATTAATTTCCATTTGTTGAATCAAATTTAATGTAACCCTTTCTTTCTATATGTAAGGGTTTAGGGTCGTTGTTGTCAAACGAAACGTGATTATTCACTAAGAGATATACTGCGAATTTTGAAAAAGTGCTTTTACTTTTATAACATCGTATATTCTTTGAATCTAGTTGAGCAAGCCCTTCCTATCTGCCCGATGTAGATAGCGTTGCAGTCGTTGTAGTAACATTTTAATTCGTATATGCGACTATTATTAAATTTAGGATTTTTACTTTTTGAGTTTTTTAGGCTTATTACTATATTATTATAGGTTCTAAAAACTATATTTTTTAATTTCTTTTGCAATTTTTATATATATTCTATATTTTTAGAGAAATTACAGACATGCAAATTTTTCTAGTTTTTTATTATATACCGAATATATTAAATTGATTTTATTTTTATATTTCTTGCTTTTTATTATTTTTTCAATATTATTTGCCTATTGTTTTCCTATATATTACTCGATATATTAAACTAGAAAGAAAATCCATTCCATCTCTGCTTTTCTCCAGTGGCTGTGAATCAGACTATTCCTGAACGGCACTTCCTCATTTTCGTTTCATATTTATTGCTTCATGCATATTTATTTTCCTTCAAAGATCGTGATTTACTCTCAATATTCTATGATTACTTCTCTTCTGTGCACGGTAAAGATATTTATTTAAAATAACATTATTTGATTCCATTTAAGTATATTGCGTTTCTTATACTATTCCAAAGAGAAATATTAATAGAAACATATTACCTCGATACATTCAATATATTTCTAATGACGATAGACAATAAGAATAAATTACGTCATCAATTATAGAAGAATGAGAGAGATGAAAGATTTTCTTTCGTTAAAAAAATGCTATGCATTCCCAGCTTAGGATTATATAATAATCTTAGGAGTATAATGTACATATTATGTATGTTATTCCTGGTTACCATGTTTTGATTGATTCCTACGAGTGTGTATTTATGTTTTATATAATTGATAAAGGAATAAAAAAAATATACTTAAAAAGTATTCAACACTTTATAATATGCATTGATATCTACATTTTTCGAAAGCAATGCTTTCATCATCGGGAATATATGAATACTGAAAAGTAATTTAGTCTGAAGAAATTAGAAATCAAAGGAGCTTGTGTTAGGATCTGCGATTAATGAATCGACTCGTCAATGTTTAACAGAACTTGATTTTTATGTATAACTTTTATAAAAGCCTATAATGAAATTTGCATATAGCGTAAATTAGAAAACGAGATAACAAATAACATGGATTTAATCAATTACAATATAAACTTTGATACGTTATTTTCTCACAATATATACACAAAATGCAGCAAAGTAAGAAAAAAATGTCGCTACTGTTGCCATGCTTCCGGTGTTGGACAATTGTCGAAATAGTAATTCTTAGTGGGCAGGTCAGCAGGTAACTACACCAGTAAAAATATATAATTAATAATTAATACATTTCTAACGTTTAAGTATTAAAAAAGTAATATTTCAATGTTTTCTGTAGACTTTTTCGTAATTTTCTTCGTCATACACTTTTGACATTGCTAGATCATTTTATTGATGTTAATCCCAGAATTACAACATTCAAAGCAGATGGATTATTTTTTTTTCATTCACGGGGAGAACGTCATCTAATTTTGACAACTCTTAGTATCCAAGGCTGCAGTTGTTTTTATATCGTCACCCCGTCTATTCTGTCTCTCCTTCCTGTCCCAAGTAAGTGATCTGATTTTAAACGGTGACTCATACATTTTATATATGCATTATTAATAGTCGTAACTTACACTATAACAACAAACACACGTTCTTCTTTCTTACTCAATTTTTCACAGTGTTTATCGAATAATACTTTTGAAAACAGACGTGTCGATAACATTACCGATATAAAACGAGACCCACTTTCAACAGGTGATTCTTTCAACGACATAATAATAAACGATATTATGTTTCTGATGTTATTTCACTGTACGGAGTTGGAATACGTCGTGATATTTCACGGGAAAAATGGGCAAATAAGTTCTCCGTGTTTTCCTTTTCACAAAGAAAACACATTATGTATGAGTATAATCTTTTACCTGATATCATTATGATTTGAATCGTTCAATCGGAAAAACAAAACTGGTTGTTTTTTACGAAGATCTTCAAACATTCACCAACATGTCATTTTTTTAATTGTTATTTCGTTTATTTGGCAAGTCTCGTAAAATTCGTAAAAAAAATAATATTAAAATCAATTTTAATGATCTTAATGTTATTTTCTGGAAGTCTTTTAGTGTTTTTTTTTATTATGACAAGTGTTTCGGCGTTCAAAGTTATTTTAAAGTCGTCAGAATAATTTCAAAAAAAAAGAAATACTTGCAGAACATATCTCACTATCCTTTAAAAATCACAATAACCATAATTTATTTATTTATTTGTTCTTAAATTTAAAAACAAAACAAAAACATTAGCCGACGACAATATCGACGGTCTCCATGGTCGAGGGGTAAGGCTCTCGACTCCGAAGGTAGCGGGTTCAAATCCCGGCGTGCGCAAGTAATTTTTATTTGATTAATTTGTGTTGTTTCACAATCAAATCATTTTAAAATAATATATTGTATATTTGCGCACGTTCCAGAGTGGAAGATACTTTCAGTATCGCCTTGGCGAAAGATCACCATTCAGAATTGAAACGTTGCTTGAAATGGCTTTTAGCCGTGTTTGGTGACCAGATCTGAATAGCCAAGTATTTCTCCTTTTCCCCATCTTCCTCTTCCCATTGTCCTTCCTCTCCCCAATACCATCAGCCTCACAACATTCCCGAATTGGGGATGCCATAGTCGCACTGGCTCCAGACTGGTTGGGAGCAGTTGGGACTCTTGTGTAGTATTCATATAAAAAAGCCACTCATGTCACTAGGACAGTCCTCTGTTGAGATGAGCGGCTTTATAATTTTAGTGAAACCATAAGTTATAATAAGTAAATACAATTATGTAAATATTAATTAGTTAATAATTATAGGTAGGTAAAAAAACTAAAAATAATAATTAAATGGTAATAAGTAAGTAAGAATAAGTGAACAATAATAATTAAATGGTAATAAGTAAGTAATAATAAGTAAACAATAATAATAATATCGAGCATACTTTAGGTTTCAAGAATGATTACAACATAAGAGATAACATGGATAAAGCGAAATCACCGCTCTCAGCTAACATAGACTTTTTGACCACTTTTTACAAATAAATTTACCATATCTATAGTTTGAATGTTCATAAATTTTAAAATCAAATAAACCACTGGGTACGTTACATAGGGAGATCTAAAATAGAAAACATATTAACACTAAACACCGAAACCACTCAACTGAACTTAAAACACCACATCTTACAATTATTTTTTTCATCAAGCACATCAATTTAATATAATTTAATTTAATGTTTTGTAAATAAAATCCTCAGCCCGGAAAATCTAAGGGAGGATATCATTATTTGTTATTTTGTTATAAAAAAGGAAGATAATTAAACATTAATATTTAATCCCTATTTATAAAAAAGGAATTTTAATCTGTTTGTCCTCAATTTTTTCAAAAATTACAAAATTTACCTGAAAATAGCACAGATTATTCTTGTTCCGGAAAGGTTTAGAGAGTAGTTTGAATAAAATCCAATATGTAAAAAAATTGCTATAATGTTTTAAAATTAGTATGAAAACATTGTACACGCCATGTTGTATTGAGGTTAACCCATAGATTTATAACTCTAGTTAGAGACAGATTATATATTCCAAAGAAGAAGGTTTGTTTGGGTAGAATATTTTCAAAATGGAAAACACAAGCAGTTACCTACATAAAAAGTTTGTTATATAGATATATTTTGAAAAAAATAAATGTATGGAATGAAATAAGATTTTCAAATTAATGTTAGCTTCTTTGTTTAGAGATAGTAATAGTCGTCACAAGGCTATACTTTCGTTGTCAAATCAATTATGGCACCCAAACGTTTAAGATGGATCTCTCAGTGGCAGAACCATGGGCGAGGGATAAACAAAACACATTTGGACAACTTCAATTTCTCCCAATAAAAGATGGCATAATTCGTTGTTGTTAACATAAAGTTGGAAATTTCAGATTCTTGTAAAAAATATATGACGTTATTTTTACAAAGCGAACTTCTTCACTTTTGGTCAAAGCTGATTCGTTTTTCGGGCTCTGAATTTTTAAACTTAGTTAATTGTCTTTTTTTTATATTTAAATTTTATTTAATATAAATAAATATAAAATATTTAAACGTACAGATATATCTGAAGAGCTAATTAGAAAGAAGTATGAATTTATTAAACAAAAACTACCCAACTCAATAGATAAAGATTTCTCGTGTTTGAGTTGGGGAGCAGCGCCATGTAGCGACGATAATGGTAACTAAACATAGAAATAAAATAAATCAAGAATGTAATACAGATACATTTTTTTATTGTACATGATAGTTACTACAATATATATTATCTACGAAATAGAAGAGTCAAAGTGCGTGATAATAGCAATGCAACAATAAGGTACATACAAGATGTAAATATAATACATTTAAATTTTAGTCATATTTCGAAAGCCCTCATCTAATATTTCTAAGGAACATGTTTTTTTTCCACTTTACTTACATTATTTACAATTAAGAGTTTTGTAAAATTTCAGAAGAAATTTAAACTTGTAATTACTGTTGGAGTTTTCTAATAATTGTTTGATTTGTGATTTGGACCGACATCATTATTCTCTCCAGAGAATTCATTATTACTAACTAACCTTCACCTGTGTCCCCGTAGGGGTAGGCATAGAGGACGGACTGCCAAACAACTCGATCTTGCCATACACGTTTTTTTTCGTTCATATTCATACAACGTCTCATACATACTGTTCTGTTATTCCGACCTCTGACATGACCCGATTTAAGTATTTGATTCACTTGATCGTACCATGTCCTCGGACGTCCCCGGTTTCTTCTTCAATTCACATTCCCGTCAGATATTCTCTCTATACTCCTCTCCGCGTTCATTCGCTCTACATGCCGAAACCATCTAAGCGTCTTTTTCTTAATTTCAATAGCCAGTATTATATATTTTTAATATTAAAAAACATTTCAGTTTGGGAATTACATATTCTTTGTGTTTATAACACAAACATAGAAAATAAAGACAAATCCAACAAATAATGTGTTTTTCTCAAAACCCATATTGGTCGGTGTAATCACCTTTGCATATAGACCCCTTGGAATAACAAGGTTCCATCTGTAATGTCATGCGATTATGAGTATTAATGTTATCTTCCATATAGCACATTATCGCATGACATTACTGTGTCAGGTGGAACCTTGTTACTCCAAGGGGTCGATATGACAATAACATAGTGGTTAGCAAATGCCAAAACCAGCTGTGTAAACCAATAAATAAGACTGTTATTTCGTTCAATTAGTACCCAAAAATAAGCGTGCAAAAATTAGACAATTACTTAATTATTCATGTGTATTTTTGACAACTGTTTTGCTTTCAACTTTAAAAAAATTGTATAAGCTGCAATACCGGTAATTTATTCAATGTTTTTATTCTACCTGCGAAAATGTGATTGCCATATTTTTGCTTTCTGGATTAAAAAAATTCCGTCAAAACGATAGTGATACCTTATCGAAGGGAAGAGTCTCCAACCCTATACGCAGAAGGGATTCATATACATTAGAAAAACTAATTTCTTGATTTATGCTTGTTTAAATCAAACTATAACCACGTACTTCATTGTAATTGATATAAAAGCAGTAGTTACCATATTTTTTTTATATGATGAAAATTATACTTATTATATTAAAGTCCCTGTAAGAAATAGCACTGAAGAAATCTTGAACAAACATAACATTATGTAAATAAAAATTTTATACTCTAAAACAATACTACTTTACAATCATAAATACAAAAAAAAAGAAATAACAATAATCACACATATGTGTCAAAAACACATACAACAAGGAACATCAAATACAACATTTGGACAAAAAACAAAAATAAATAAAATACTTCTCATTCGTACTAGATATTTACTAAACCTTTAATTAAAAAATAGATCACTCCGTTTTGATGGGTGTTTTGGCCTCCAATCCAAAACTCAGTTTTGTATGAAACAGGCACCGCAGCCGTTCCCCTTAAAACACCTCACCCTAGAATTTATTTTTTTCGTCAAGCACATCAATTTAGTATAATATTATTTAATAATTTGTAAACGAAATCTTCAGAACAGGAAATGTCAGTGAGGATATCATTATTTGTTATTTTGTTATAAAAAAGAAGGTAATAAAACATTATTATAATTATGTTATTATCACATTATTTTAACGAAAATAGCCATGAACAAAACTTACAACCCAAATAACCCTAATTTGAAATTTGAAAGAATAATTTCCTATAACCCTTTTTGCATCATGACTCTTATGAATGCAAACTGACTGAAATGTTGTACCAAACGACATAACCATGCCCATGCCATGAGCCTTTGGGGGAAATAATTTCCCTCAAGGCCTACATCATCTTTGGAGATGCTGTGTGGAGGATCTTTTCACGGATAGGAAAGAGTCAACACGGGTATGAAGAGACCCATGTTGTAAGAGGAAGAAAACACAGAGGCCGGCAGATCATTCCACAGCCGAGCTGTTGAACACAAGAACGAGTCGTTGAAGCGACCCGTTCTCATGTGACAAGTGTCAACTGTATGCAAATGTTGGGCATGCATTTGGACTGTTTCCCGACTATCCACCGGTGCCGAAGGATTTAATAACGCTGGTTCCTCAGAGCATCTTCCATTAAAATACTGGGAGAACATGGACAGCTTTCCCACCTGACGTATGATCTCCAAAGATTGCAATCCGTTTGTTGAGATTGGCGAATCTATCAAATGGACCGCTCGTTTCTGTACAGAGTCAAGGGTTTTTTTCAGATATTTTGGACTCCCGACCAGAGGAGGCTGCCAAATTTTACAGTAATTGGCATTTGCGATTTGTACGGGGTCAGCAGTTATGTACTATCTGCAGTATCTGCGGGCTCTGTTGAATACGCCCAGCTTCCGAGAGGCTAACTTTACTCTGGCTTCGATGGAGCCCCCATACCTGAGCTGGTCACTTAAGGTTACACCAAGCATATCAATGAAGGGTTTTTTGGGAAGATTGCTTCCATTAAAGGAGACAAGGTTGTCATTTCGACTTATTAATATATTATATATGCCTCTATTTACATATACAGATTATATTATTTTTAAGACTTAATGTGCACCTGCCTACGTATTTTATTGTTATTACTAAGTATATGTAATAATAATTTTATCATTAAAGACAATATTGATAATTCTCAAATGAAATACAGAACAGAAAAGACAGAGAAAATAAAAAGGTAAAGGTCGCATCTGGAATTCGAACCAAGGATCTCTCGGTATATCCGGGACCAGTGGGCTAGCCAATTGAGCTAATTCTTCCTTGTTGCTTCAATTAATTCCCATATATATTGTAAAATTAAGCAGTTAAAGTACGTTGGAGCGACAGTATAAAAGTAGGGACTAGATACCATCCATGTTGGCCGCCAGTGTAAAATTGCAGGCCCCATGATGCGGCGTCAGTGTAAAGTAGCAGGTTAGGTTAACTCACCTTGAAGTCAGACGCGATGGTTGACTCAGGGTTCCACCAGGATAGCTCAGTAGGTAAGAGCATCACAGCTCTTGTCTGCAAAGTCATGGATCGGCACAGCCTCATGCCTGGCTCAGTGGAAAAAGGTACTCAACTACCAAGGAAAAGATGCGAGCTTTCTAGACAGGGTTTATTTTACAGGAAGGTATTTACGATGGGCAGTACATAACCTATCTGGGGTTCAATTATATCTCTCTATGGTGAGTCAAAAATCGAACAAATTACTTTAAGCATAGTGGTTTGCAGCACATTCAAAGAGGAAATGGTTTACAGCTTACATAGATCGAACGGTGTCTGTCAGCACGCGGCTCCATCGCAAAAGGTGACGCCGGGAAACGTTGAGTCCCACACAGACAGCATATTTGCATTGTGCACATATTTGTGCGTTTCAGAAACCTCGTGTTGCGGCGGGGCGCACATTTTTGTGCATTTCCGTGACCTTCAACATCAAATACAAAAAACACGTTTTAAACTTGTAATTTCTTCTGTAATATTGGCTTTGCGGTGTAGCGGATAGGTGTCAAAAAATTAAATAAAATACGAAGATCTTTGACTTTTTCTTTAGTCATTAGCTGATACTTATGATGTAATAGACTCAAGTGGGGAAGCCCTAATATCATTTTTTATTAGCAGCTGTTGCGATTTCAGCGCTTGTTAAACTGCTTTGTTATTACAATATATTATGTGAAGTGTATTTGACATTTTTTTTACCATTGAGATTTGTGAATGAATATTTTTTTATAAATAATTTGATAAAAGTTTTTTTATTTTTATTGATACGAGCTCGAAGTTGAAGTTTGCTGATATACATCCGGTAGGGGGGCTGCGATCTAATCTCGCTCGCCGCAAGTGACAGATTTTTAACAAAAATCGCCGTAACTAATGTGTTAATGCACTGGTCACTGACTTTACTAATTAGGTTTATGCAAAGACTACGAGTTTACAATGTACGAGAAGCGTGGAAGGCAAGATGACGCCAGAAACCACACCGGGCGGCCACGTACTCAAGGTACATAGTAAGCACCTCACGACTATGAGGCCGGGATCGTAATGGCGGTTTCGTTCCCGATCGGCGGGCCAAAATCATTGCGCATGGCGGGTGACGGACGGAAGTGAGTGGTTCCTTGGCGTGCTGCGCGATGCCGATGTTTGAAGGAATTGTCGCTCCAGTCGCGGAGTCCGGAACCATAAATGATTTCACGGACCTCTAACCAACGGCTAGAAGCTCTTCTAACCAGCGGCTAGATATTTGTTACATACCAATATTTTTAGATCTTTATATATATATGACTGCAAGATTCTCCCCGAATTTATTTGCTGTCTAGATAGTGTCTGGATAGATTTATCAATATTATCTTTAACGATTTAAAAAATATATGTATTACAGTGAAGTTCATAAGCTTCAATTAGTTATTCCAATAAAAAAATGAATACATTGATTTATTTTTTCGGTGCGGTAGTACGTGTTATTTTATTATAATTGAAATGAGTGTTGAAGATTTTTCTTCAATATCACATATACATTATAATAATAGAATAAGATATTTCATCTGACCTAATAGAAATTTTTATGGTCTTATTAAGACCTCATCCGCTGATATTGGAATAGGACACTGGCATACATTTTATAATGACTTTGAAAAAATCGTGTGGATAGATGTTTCTACTAAGATTACAAAAATTTACTAAAAACAATTAGAAACTGATTTTTTTTTATTATAAAACAAACAAATTAGCATTTTTAGCTCATGAAGTCACTATTTAAAAATGTCTGACACATGATTTTATTTATTTATTTTCATAAAATTGCACACTGATATTTTTTTCTCAATATAGCAACACCGGAACTCTGTTGACTTTTGATGTATTAACTGACATCTGACGATCTGACATTACTTCACTCGTAACCTACCAACTTTGTTTTACGAATTTATAAAGCAATCTTTTTGATATGAGAAATAATTGAAATTGATTTTATTTAGGGTCAGTCTGTGTACCGTTTTATTGGACAGTTGAATTTTCTGATAGCCGTCTTAGAGTAGCAAAAATGTCACTCTGATAGCATTAGCTCATTTTTTCTGACACCCCAAAAAATCTTTTTTTAAGTTAAAAACTATATTAATCAATAAAATAGATCAAGGAAAAAAAAATGATGAGATGTAAAAAATTTGGTATGCTTCGTTATTCTCCTCCGCCATTCATGTAGAATAAGCCTTTTTATATTTTTTACCGCACTCATAAGCTATATCCAGTCCTTCCGGTTTATAAAAAAATGATTTTGCGGAGCCACGTTTTCAAAAAATCGCCCTGTCCTAAAATTTTTTTTTTTTTGCCAGAGTTAATTTTTTTCTTTTTTAATGTGATGCAAGTAGCCTATTCCCCACTTTATTGATATAGTTTGAGAAAGTATTCATACATCTATGACATATCTTCAGCCTGTATTGAGATATACTTCATAACACTGTCTTGCAACTTAGTAACGATTTTTTCTTGCCTGCCTAATAAATTGGTAGAACAAATTTTCGAGGGGAACGTGACAAAAGTGGCAGATTAAAAAAGCAATCACAAGTGTCAATTTACTTCGCGGTTTCCTGTTCTATAAACGTATTACTGTATATATATTGCATCATGTGAGTTTCCTAGTTACCTTACCGCATTAGAAACAATAAACTTCACTCTGATAACCTTGCAATACTTAACACACAGAATTAATTGTTCAGTACATTAATTCCAGACAAGATTTAAAAAATATCGATTCCGCCTTCATCCTCACAGATCTACGATGTGGTGTATAGCGACATTTAGTAAATACCAAGAGATCACGATAAAGGCATTATTATATATAAATAGACATGTAGATAGGGGACTGCTTTAATTGAACGTTAATTTATTTATACACAATATCGCATTGCAAGTGGAAGGTGTTTACCTTCATAACCACCTGAATATACATACTCATAAAGCACCGAAGAGAAAACCAATAGAAGTGTCGTAACTTTTTTCCACTTATTAATTTTCGACGGGATCGGTTAATTAAAAATTAACGCTTTATTTTATTTTTTATTTATTACGAAGGTTTCTAATTTTAAAAAATCATTTTAATATGGAATTCCACCATGAAATGACAGTCTAAAAATTAAAAATAATTAATAAAAGTATGTTGTGGCATTTCTGTATGCCTGAAGTAAGACCATTTTTTGGGTCGATCAGGTGAAATTGACCAAATATTTTCGAGTATCGATTTTTTTTTCAAACAATTTTACTGGCCTGTCTGGGACCTGGAAGTCGAAAGGTCTAATGAAAATTGGCGATATTAGTTTCCTGGTGCTGATTGCTAAGAGTATGGAAGATCTACAGTCTCTCGTATCTAGGATGAACGAAGTATGTATGAAGAATGAACTAATGATGAATGTAAGTAAGTCTAAAGTCATGGTGTTTGAAAGAGAGAGTACGAAAACAGTGTGCAATATGATTGTGAATGGTGAATGCTTTGAGCACGTCGATGAGTTTGTATATTTGGGAAGTATGTTTACGAGCGATGGAAAGACTGATAGGGATATTGAAATAGGGGGGGTGAATGTAGGAAACTCCATTAACGGAGTATTAAAAGCGATTGGCGCAAATAAAAAGGTGTCTGAAGAAAAAGAATGAAAGTAGACTGAATGCCGTAGAAATGAGATCTCTGAGACGAATGTGTGGTAGAAACATGTATGATCGTGTGAAAAATATTGAGATTCGTAAAGAATGCAAGGTTTATGTAAGCCTAATGAGCAAGATTAAGAAAGGGACGCTTAGAGGGTTTGGGCATGTAGAGCGAATGAACGGAGAAAGGAGTGTAAGGAGAATATATGACGCGAATATGAATGGAAGAAGAAGCCAGGGACGTCCGAGGAAGACGTGGTACGATCAAGTGAATCAAATACTGGAGTCGGGCCATGTCGGAAGTCGAAATAACAGAAGATAATGTATGAGACGTTGTATGAAAGTGAATGAAGCTAGAAATGTATGCCAAGATCGAGTTGTTTGGCGGTCCGTCTTCTCTTCCTACCGCTAGGGAGAAATTGCGTGATAATTAGTTAGTTAGTTTTTTAAATCGGTAAATATCACATGTCTAGGGATTTTATGTCCAGTGTCTTAAAGCCATTCGGAATCAGATAGTTATTTTTGACATATTGTTTAGTTTGTTTTAAGTGACTCGATCTGTATAGCTAGGTTCTCACAATCTACTTCTGAATTTTTTCCTTTTTATCCCACATCTTTCCTAAATAGTTCCATAAATAGTGTGCCATACTAACTACTACTTTCCTAAATAGTGTGCCATAGTCCCACTGGCTCTGCCAGTTAAGGCTCTCCTGTGATCATATCAGCAATCAGTAAGTAAGAACAAAATATTCATTATGTATTTGTCGTCTATCGGTTTTGCTTATTCGCTTACCGGTTGCTCCCGTACATCAAAAATGCGTGCAAAGTTGCGCAGACGGGTCTGCAGATGTCAGTATATGTATAGTTAGTATACTGACTTTGCTTGCCATAATGCTTTATGTGATATTATTAATGTCCCTAACTAATACATTCGTAAAAACATTTTAAAAGCGGTTTTCTTACTAAAAGAAAAATCTCCACACATAAAAATTAATGTTGTTCTGTGTCTTCTATTTTCTCGAAAATTACTTTACCAGTTTCACTGAAAGTAGGACAGTTTTTTCTTATTGGTACCGGAAAGGTTTAAAGAGTAGTAATATGTAAAACTGTTGCTATGATATTTTAAATTAGTATGAAAAACATTGAGCCCGCCACGTTGTATTGAGGTTAGCCCATAGATATACCACTCCGTTTAGCCACAGAATACTTATTCAAAATATTTAAAAAATGGAAAACACAAGTAGGCACGTACTTAAGAACTTTATTATTTAGATATATTTTGAAAAAAAATATTTTTTGTAGTTATGAAATAAAATTTTCAAATTAATGTTTCTTGGTTTAGAGTTATTTTCGCTGTCTAATCAATGATGACACCCAAACGACAAGCAAAAATTCACAACTTTATAACTTTATTCCAAAAAAGATATATAGAAAATCCGCATGAAAGCCGGCTACACATCAACAAGTTACTAATAAAACATAATTAATTGTTCTACAGTGATCTCAGCTGTGATGCGATAATTCCGCTTGCCTGTACATTATAAATATGCAACACAGCTCCCGTGTCGCACCGACCCATTTTCAGGCGCCATTAGAAATATGTGTAGCGCTCTCGGTATGACGTTATCAATGTTTTTTTTTTCCTTTGGAACGTGTATAACAATCGCCTGAATTTTCGCGGTATGAGCATGAAACGCAATATGAAGGTGTTAAATTGACTGGACAGGCTGTGTACACAATCAATCATAATTGTTTTTAGTACATTAATCCATTTCAAACGTCCGCATTGTTTGGTGACATTAAAACCAGTTTAATATATCATTACAGATAGGTACGAGTACGTGAAATTATTCAGAAAGGCGAAACGTTTACATGAAATAACCTCGCTCGACGAACGCAGTACAATAAATTCCGTCATGGTCGAGGAACAACTTAGGCACTGATAATATTAATTGCTAGCTGTATTCAACGAGAACAAAACCGTCGTCATTTTCAGGGTGCAATTTTGACGTTTATGTGAAATAAATACTGCTTCATACTTCTAGTACATTTTTAATTAAACTGTTTCTTTTCTTTTGACCTTAAGGTAGTTTAATTCGCTTATTCTGTTTTACCTCGTCGTATATTGATTATTTATTAGAGACCATTCCAAACACACCTACTTAATAATAGGCAATATATTCATATTTAACCATTGAAGAGTAATGTAAGTAAGAGTAAAAGTAATATTAACATATCCTTAATATTACTTTCTTCAATGATTAAATATTTCAATGAGGTTTTTAAATCTCAATAATAATAATTAATAATTAAAAATATATTTATAATTGGTTTTCCATAAAATTTTTTTTTTTTAGGAAAATACACAAAAAAATGTATTCATAGAGGTACATAAATAATGTTCCTTGGTACCCCCCATTACCTTAGTGAACGGGCTTAACTATAAGATTTCTATCAGCTTAAACACGTTAAACACAGTTTTCAATTTTTTTTTAAATAAGTTAAATGAAAGCCCTACAGTAGCAATAGGTAGCCCGCTCACTGGGTAGAGAAGATTATTTCCACATTTATGCACCTCTAATCACAGTTGATACAGGAAGAGGGAGAAATGTTCCCTGTCACTGTACACAAAAATTTTATAATACGATATATATATAAATATATATATATATATGTTCCTTGAAAAATTGGTCTAAATAGTTGTTCCCGCGGGTGAAATACGAAGGAGGGTGAAGCGGTTGTCGATGTCGACCGAATAATTCTATATTTTCTCTCTCTTATTCTCAACTTTGCATATCCCAACATGGGTTTTTTCCTAACAGATCCAAATATAACGAATGCAATGAAATAACTCAAGTAGATGCCAATTACTTAAATTTTCAAAACGCATTTGATAAAGTCAATCATTACATTTTACTAAAGGAGCCTTACCGAATAGATAATTCATGGCTCAAATCATATTAAAAAATTAACACTTATTAATGGGTCATCGCCCACAGTTGTAAACTCAAACGTTCCCCAGGGATCCAATCTCGGTCCTCTACTTTTTAAATATTCAATAAAGATATTAGCTCTATGTTACACTGTAAATCCTTACCTATTTATAAACTAAAGGTTTTCCGTCAACTTTCTACTGACTGATCATAATATACTTCAAATTAATCTTGATATGCTTATTGACTAGTGCAGTCAAAATGGTATGTTTTTAATGTTGATAAAAAAATATTAGACTATAACTTTCACTCGAAACATATATCGAAGAGATTATGCATATTAATTTAATGCCTAGCATTTCGCCCGTTGCACCCAACTATTATATTATTTTTAAATTTATTAAACAACATGCTTTGTATTCACCACTTTATTCATATACATAGGAATATAAAGAATACTAAAAATAATTATGTCAAGTACAGACAAATGATAAAAATGAGAACACAATAATGTAAGAATAAATAAATTATAAACGTAAGCAAAAATTGATTAAAGTAGGTAAGTAATTAATCAAAAATGTTAATAAATTATTATAAAACATTGATAATAAATTTATATTAAAAATTAAAAAAAGAAATTATTTTCATAATTAATATTAACATGAAAATAAATTCATGGGACAGCTATTTAAAAAAAATAAATTATTATTTATTAAATTTAATTCACTATTAACGCTTTTCCTGATTTAAATTTCATATGTATTGAAATTGGTGAATACAAATCATATTTGTAAATCAATTTATTTATAATGTCGCCACAAAGTTTCAGATCGTTTGTAGAAATTATTGTAATATTAGAATTTCTCAGAACGATTGCTATTCACTTTGTGGCATCATTATTAATAAATGAATTAAAAAATATACTTATTATTCACCACTTTATTAATCTACATTGATATCTACATTTTTCGAAAGCGATACTTTCATCATCATCATATATATATAAATATAGCATTCATATATTCCTGACGATGTAAGCGTCGCTATCGAAACTTTTAGATATCAATGTATATTTAAGTGGTGAATAATAAGTATATTTTTAATTCGTTTATTATATTATTATTCCAAAAAGCAAACTAATAATTTTATGCTTGCAAATTGATACTCGAATTAATTTTTCTCTACTTTCCATAATTTGCATCATAATTTGACATGAAGATTTAATATTTTTACAAGAATTTCTAATTTTGCAACAGTCACATTCGTCATACGTATTATTATTAATCTAAGTTACCTGCATATAACCTTATCTTACCTGCTGACCCTTTTGACCTAATATATTATATAGTCTTTTTTTCCAGGGAGGACTTAAATTAAGAACAAAAGAAGCTTAAATATTTTTAAATAGTAGCGATTCTATTAATTAAAAACAAATACTTTATTTCTATATTTCTCTACTTTAAGTGAATTCAGGATTGTATTAAAAGTATTGTTTTACAAATTTTGAGAAATATTTTCAGTATCGACAAAGTGAAATTAGGAAACTTTATAGAGTATGGATTAAGTGCGTAATGTTTCAGAAAGTCTATCAAATTCGAATGACTTGAAAAACAAGAACGCGAGTCAAAATCAAATAATTTGAAAACAAACTCCGCTGGTGAAATTAGAATATTAATATACAGATTTTTATTTGAGTAGTTACTACTGTGAGAGACATATTGATAATTATTAAAAGTAAATAAATGAAAATTCTCAGATTCACATATTTAATATCAAAGGCTTTCAAAAACCCCATTCCGTTTTATCCTCGTTACAACCCGTTAGTCGGAGGTTTTATTTTATTTCTATTTTACTTTATTATAAAAATGTTGGTACATAGATACATTTTGAAACAGTGTATAAAACAAAAGTTGATAAAAATAAAATAAGTAAACAAAAAAAATCCCATAAAGGCAAGGCTTGTAGGTGGGTATTATAATAGTGTTTTTTTTTATCCCATCTCTAAGGCTCATGTGAAAGTTTTCATTTTGAACAAAAATTAAGGTATTCATTTTCTTAAAAGAATAAGTGCTAGTGAAAATAAGAAAGTTAAAATTTTACATAAAGTGATAAGGAGAAACAAAAAGAAAAACATTATATGTATTATGACAGTAAACAGAATTTACTGTTATTATCACGTATACGTGAATAAGACGTTACCCTTCAAATGTGGAATAAACGCAGTGGCGTGCAGTCCATAAAGCCTGAAAAGCTGTACCTACCCTAACAAAACATGTCATAAAAAGAAATTAAGAAATTTTAAAAAAATGCGACAAATATTTGACCAAAATTTCTTTCAATGAATTTGGTAAGGGACCTGTTCGCTCATTTATTCAGTTGACGACAACAATCAATTTAAGAAAATAATAAAATATGAAATACATATTTTAAAACTCAGAATGAAAAACTACACATAGCCTACCTTTGGTCATAGAGTACGCGCCACTGATACAAGGAACGACTTCAATACTTTAAATTTCTTATTTTCAAAAATTTTCACAGGCAATCTTGAAACCAAGTAAGCTAGTCTCAGCAGTATTCACTCAAAAGTTCGTAAACAGGGCTATTTAAGGAGTTGTGAAACATTAATTTCATCTTCAGTGATTTAATAACAATATTGTCTATTTCAATTCGATTTCACAATTATATTATTATATTATTTATACAATGATTATACAATGCCATATAATGTGACGATATAGATATCTTTATAAATAGTCCCGCACGTTTAAATAAACATACTTTGCAAATGTTACTTAATAAGCTATGAACTTATAAGTCGTGGTAAATGATAAAGTGTTTGAACTAAAAAGTCTGTCATTACTTTATGTTTTTTTTTCTCTTTCTTTGTACACTACATTATGTTCCATATTTTTATTATTTCCGTTACTTCACTTTATTAATACTCACTAGACATTTCCAAGGCATTTGACCAGGTTTTGCACCGAGGACTTGTCAACAAACTGCCTACTTACGGACTTTCCATAACCTTGTGTACATGGATTGCTGATTTTTTTTAAGAGAGACATCGATTCAGAAGGTTGCTGACTTTTTCATCTCTTCCTCGCATTCAATAAATGCTGGTATGCCACAAGGATCGGTTCTGGCGCCGACATTGTTTTTGTTGCATATCAATGACTTCTTGACATGTGCACCATTTCACTGTTACGCAGATAACAGTACAGTTCATGATAGCTTTTTGTTTGAAAAGCCCACAAAGGGCACACCAACACTTTAACGGCTCGAAGGACTTTGAAACAGAGAATGGACGGTTACCTCGAGAGGGTTTCTTCTTGGGGAAAGATTATTCGTATTATTCTCGTCCAATTTAATGTTTCAAAGACCCAATCATATCATACGTCTAAAAGTGATCAAAATGAAAATCTAGTCTCATTTAATGGAAAAAAAAATTCCAACAAGCACTCCAATGATATGTTTGTTGTAACCCAGTGACCAGCTCAGGTATGGAGGCTCCGTCGAAGCCAGAGTAAAGTTAGCCTCTCAGTAGCTGGGCGTACAGTACAGAGATACTCTAATAATACACAACTGCCGACACTGTACAAACCGTAGAATTTGGCAGTCACCTCTGCTCGGAAGCCCCAAAATATCTGAAAAAATCCATGACTCTCCAATCCAACGGGCGGTTCGTTTGATAGATTCGCCTATCTTAACAAACGGATTTCAATCTTTGGAGCACAGACGTCAGGTGGGAATACTATCCTTGTTCTACCGATATTTTAATGGAAGATGCTCTGAGGAACTAGCGCCATTGATCCCTTCGACACCGGAGAACAGCATTTGTACACGGTTGATATTTGTCACATCAGAACGGGTCGCTTCTAGGACTCGTTCTCGTGTTCAACAGCTCGGTTGTAGAATGATCTGCGGGCCTCTGTATTTTCTCCCTCTAACAACATGGGTCTCTTCAAGATTCAGGTTCACTCCTTCATAACCTCTAAAAGACCCTCCACACAGCATCCCTAAAGACGATATAGGCCTTGAGGGACATTATTTCCCTTAGGGTCTCCTGTTACTTACTGTAAAAAATAAATGTATTATTTATCATCGCCACCTACGTAGTGGTGTGGCGTGTGAAAAGCCACATCGATTAATGGGCTTTATAACCTGATAAAAAACATCAATGAAGAATGAAGATTCTCCCTCTGGCGCAACTGCAATAAATGCTCAAATACAATGAAATCACCAGTAACCAGAATCAGCGATCTCAGCTGCTAGTCCAGAAGGTCCACTTCTCCAGGTCACGATTTCGTTGGTTTTCTATTATAAATAAATCACAGCACAGATAATATTTGAAAGAGCAAACTCTTCGTTTTATCACTTGGAGTACAATACTAATCAAGTTTGACCAATTTTAAGTCACTGCCTGTTGTAAATTCTTGTTACATATTTAATAAAATGTATGTTGATCTAAAAGATATAAATATTATTCTAAAAATATTTAACATGACTCTAATCTACATAAATAAATAATATGGTGCTCAACCACATAGTAATAACTAAACTTTGCCTTATGCATGCATTCAACATTTGGCGTGAATAACCAATGTAGACCCCAATTTCATGTTTTATGAGTGTAATAATTATTGTTAACAGTGTGAATATTTCAAACAATAAATAAACACTCTTCATTTTGCTGAGCTACGTTATACCTCCACAAAGTAATCTGTCACTTATCTATTTTGGTTTGAAAACTCGTCAAGTAACTTTAACTTATTATGAGAAATCGTATTGTTGGTTTTCCGTTTGAAACATATTCACGTATAAAATATTTGCTGAATGAGGCAAAAACGTGTTGAAAGATGGATTTTGAATCAGTGTTGGCAGTTTTATTTTTTTAGAAAGTATGGACTAAAATATTAGATTGGAATTACGGGAAATAAATATGAATGGATCGAGTTAGAATAGTGAGATATGGAGATACGCCTTGCAAGAAGTAGATTACTTAAAAAAAAATAACAAAAAAACAAAATTAAAACACGCCCTGCCGTACCTCTGCGAACAGGTTGATGGATGATGAATTAATTTGCATTTAATTTGTGGGCCTATCGAAAGCGACAATTATTTATCGTTTTTTTTACAGAATGCTTCAAGGTTGTTCGTAATTTTTGAAGGGGTAAGCTAAAATCTTCATGCGAAACATAATAAATAAAACATAACCTGACGTTTCGGTTCATGGCCAATGCTCCAATGATTTATACAAAATATAAAAAAAATTATGTACTTCTTTATTATTTGATCGATTAAATTTAAAACCTCTTTATACTTCGTCGTCGAAAAACAAGTAATTATTATAAACACTTTGTACATTACAAAAATATGTTTTCAATCATCATTTCCTCCCAAAAATTCTAGGAAAACAGTGTTTTCCTCTTCGTACATACCCGATGAAATTAATTACCTGTTTTATTATCTTTGTTTTGGATTATTTTGAAAAATTGAGGGATTTTTTATTTTATTTGCACGGTTTGTGTTCATTTATAAATATATCATTTTAACATTATTTGAACTTTAGATGATAAAAGTGTCCATTAATTATCTTTACCGCAAATTAAATCCCTAAAAGTGTCACATCGATCAACAATTGCATCTTTTATAGGTAGCATAGATTTTATATACGTTATCGCTATTAATGGTGCAAACAATATTTATATAGTCGCTTAAAAAACAAATCGATTGACATATTTATTTAATTTTGATAAATGAATTGAAAATCCACTTAGTATTCACCACTTTATAAATATACATTGATATTTACATGTTTCGAAAGCGATGCTTTCATCATCAGGAAATATGTATACATATATTGTATTATACGAGTATATATTTATATTTAAATAGTAAGTATATTTTTAAATTAATTTATTTATAATGACGCCACAAAGTGAACAGCGATCGTTTGAAAAAAATATATTTAATTTTGCTTTATAAAAATGCGTCTCTTCGTCTGAGTTTAGAATTTTTTTAAAAACGTTTTTTTTATCTTATTAGGTTTAACACTTTTTTAAACCGGATAGAATTTTTTGCAAAGGTTTTTTTGTGGTCCGAGTGGTTCTGTGTTTAGAAATACAGTTTTTTATCTCTTTAATGTCACCCAGCCATGATCATTAATTGCTTATAAGCATTGGTGCACATGCACACTGTTTGTATTATGATACTTTGTGGATTGAAGTAAAAAACATTTAATTGCTAATAAGCATTGGTGCACATGCACACTGTTTGTATAATGCCATTTATCGATTCTTTGTGGATTGAAGTAAAAAAACAATGAAAAATTGCTTTGTTTTGTTAATTTTTTTTAATGCCTATATTAAAATAACAATTAATTTTGTAAAATTATCATAACCTTCAGGGTAATTATAAAATAAAATGCCACAACTGCTCCTTGATAAGAAATAAGTTTTATAAGTAACATCACGCCGTTTCCTCACAGGGGTAGCCAGAAAGGACGGACCGCCAAACAGATACAGTTTGTTTTGTTGTACACGATAGTTACTACAATATACATTAGCTACAAAATAGAAGAGTAAGTATCAACTCTCAAAATGAAACATGAAACTGAAAAGATGCATAAAAGAAAAATATAATGGTATCAGCTGAGACTTGAACCCAGGACCTCATGGTCTATCCGGGACTTTGCGCTCTAATCCATTGAGCCGTAGCTCAGTACATTCTTTTCTGAGTCTTTTCGGTTTCGTGTTTCATTCTGAGAGTTGTTAATATTACTTTAATTCACTATTTAGTTTTGATAAAAATACAAAAATCAATATTCTCCTAATTAATGGTAAAGGTTAACACGTAGATAATTTAAGCTTGGAAATGAAGAAATCCCTTAGTAATAATGAGCAATCAATAATAATAATAATAATAAACCTAGCGTTAAAAATAAAAAGTGGTTGAAACAAAGTTTTATTGCTTCATTTAATTATAATGGATAACCAGAAAGTGGTAGCTCCGTACAACAAAATAATACATGTTATATTTATTTAGTACTTTACTAAGAAAAACCAATGGAACGAGTAATTTTTGTAATTTATTTTTATCTATTAATTGATAATCTCTTGTGCAACAACCAACAACCTCACAACGCACACTTTGAATTAATAAAATGAATAGGAAATGTCTTTAGTCATTGAAGATAATATTAACAACAAAATGAAACATGAAACCGAAAAGAGACAGAAGAGAAAAAGGTAACGGTAGCAGCTTGGACTCGAACCCAGGGCTTCATGGTCTATCCGGTTACCTTTTTTTTTCTGTGGCTTTTCGGATTCTTTTTTAATTTTGAGAGTTGTCAATATTAATATTAATAGTAATAATACATATATATTTATTCGAATCACACATTATTTAACAACAAAATGTAAAAAAGCTTTGACTGCCCAACTAGGAACAAATTCCGTTCTAGGACTGTCAAACTGACAAGTTTTGTTCTTAGTAAGTGCCATTATACAAAAATAGAAGAGAAAAAAGCTAGGATATATATTGACATAGTATGGTAATATAATATATCTAGAAAAAAGTAAATAAGTAAGAATAAATAAGTAAATAATAAAGAGATGTGAAGAGTAAGTAAACAATTGTGCACCAGATAATTTGGGTAAAGTTTAGAAATTATTATAGAATAATAGTTAAGTTCTAAGAGATAAGAAGGAAAAAAGTATAGAGTAATTGTTTACGTATACCAGATAATTTGAGTGTAGTGTAATAGTTAAGTACTTATAGAGGTGATTTTTCACAAAAACGGCGCTATAAAAATCATCCGATTATTATTATTATAAAGAGAGGAGAAAACCTAATATTATTGAATAAACAATTATGTGTATGTGTTTGATAGGTACTAATTGGTGCTGTGAGGAAAAAAATGCGTTTAAAATTGAGTACTAAAAAAAGATAATATTATTGAGATTATTAAGATTGAGTTACGTATCACTCAGCTTTATGAGCCGACGACGAAACTCAGGGATGCAGCCTGAAACTCATATTATCTTCAAAGATTAAAAATATTGTAACGCGAGCTTAGAAATAGACTCGACCAAAAGATGTCTGTCAATACGGTGCAGGTGGGACCACTTGAAGGCCCAGATGAGGGCTGAATCTATGGGCCTCTGCGCGACCAGTCTGAACCTTAACCTTAGTTTTTATTTAACGTTTACATTATATTACATTGAGGTTCATAAGCTTCAAAAGGTTATTCCAAAAGATAAAAGGAAACGTTTTATTTAAACCACTGTTTAACAAATAATTTATCTTATTATTTATTTATTTTTATTTAAAAATAATTACATAATTTTGACACAATACATCATATACTCGTACATGATTTTTTTAAAACTTCTTATTGATCTACTTTCCATAATTTGAGCTCCGGTAGCTCGTAGTTATTGGAGGAGTATTTACATACGAGTACGTACAAAGTGATTTTGAGTTAAAAAAATTAATAAACGTTTTTCTTTGTCAATTTAATAAATATTTACATAATATCTCGTGAGGTAGTTAGCAAGCTCACACGAGACTCTATGTAGCGTAATATTTCAAAGCTTAGTTAAGTTGGCATAATTAATCCGGAGCTGTGTGAATTATTATAATTTACATAGTTACGTCGTGTGGTGTTGGGGGCGTTCATGCGAGAAACTGGAATCCGGTGATTTTTTGTTCAAATAAGTTTACATATGATTTAATTTATAGCAGTCGATGCAACAATATATTGCTTATGGGGTATGCTGTAGTTGGTTAATTCTCTAGAGACAGGTTCTCGTTAAGCCTGTTTTAAGATGACAGTTGTTAGAAGAAAGATTATTCAATTTTTAAAAAAATCTCCTTTTAATATTACGTCACTTGGCTCGTATAATAGTTTATTTATAAATTTAGGTCCATTGCCAAGGACACTTTTCATTGCCATTATGAATCATTCACTTGACATTTAGATGTTTAATTTATAAGTGTCCGTGACCACAGTTTTTTTTTCGAATAATTGAACATTATTAAATAATAATTACTTTGTTTAAAACCACGGTATTTAATATGTAAATATCTACATGTTTCAGGAGCAAACGTGTAGATATTTAGATATTATATATATTTGGATACATACTTTCATCACTTATTGTTAATAATAAGAATACTGCCGTGGTAATTAAAAACCAGTAATTACCAAATTTAGCAAAAAATTGTTCAATATGGGAAGTTATTAAGTATCTAATTTCTTATGCTTTAGAATGAGTCCCGTAGTAATTACTGTGTTTTTACTTAGCACGGCAGAATAGATAAAATACAAACAAAAACAAAAAGTGATTAAAATAGGTAATAATCAATCAAAAATATTAATTAAAAAATTATAATAAAACATTGAATAACAAATATTTATTAGAAATTAAAAAATAAATTATTTTATTATTAATATTAATATGAAAACAAATTCAAGAGATAGAAAAAAAAATATTTCTATTAATTTATTATTAAATTCTGCGAGAATTTTTATTTCCATTTTTTTTTGCTGTCTCGACTTTCAAAGCCATTTTAAACTGTAACTATTTTAAACATTTATTTTATCGTTAAACTTTTTCTTACCGAAAAACGTCAAGTCGACGGTTTTTTTTGTTGCTGTCGGTGTATGATACTAAAGCTTACATTTATGCACCCGTCTACAATGACATGTACGTAATATTTTCTCTTTATGATTTACGTCAATGTCCGGACATTACTTCGAAGCATTTTTTCTTTAATATTTATGTCACATGGAGAATGTTTATTATTTACGAATTCCTTCTTTGGCTTCCTGAAAAAATAAATCAACGAAATAGCAGGAAAAATAAATGGCTTGGAAATTTTGTTCGGTCACATAACTCAATAATAACGAACAAATAATATTATATACGTCGGCGACATTTTATCACGTTGATATTATGTTTCTTGCGATTTATGGTGAAATAATAAACACATCTATTACTTTTCTTCTTTTTCGTGTTGGTATTGCACACTTGTAATGTATTTCTTCCTCACACCACTTGCACAACAATTGGCAACCGATCATTAAATATAATATTCTATATATTATCATACGAGTTATATGCAAAAATGTGTTTGTGTCAGGTGAGGCAAATGTATTTTTAATTATTTTTGTATTTGAAACTGTTAATTCAAGTTGAAATTGTATTTTAATATGGAGGTAAATATTTCCAGTTGGGTCCCTTTAAAAGAAAACCTTTTTTACATTTATAAAAATAAATAAAAAATATTTGCAAATACAGAAATACGAAATGCACTTCATTTTTTACATTCTTTATATAAAAAACGCGTAAATATTGAAAAAGAATTGCCGCCATTTTTAATGTGAGTTTGAAGTTACGTTTGTCGAAAGTGGCAATTGCATATAACGGATATTTAAAAAATAGGTTGTTAGGATCTTAATTTTGATTTTATTTTAAATAAAAAACCAAAACTAAGAATCTAGAACCTATTCTTTTATTTCCGCATATGCAATATTTGTTTTGTTTTTTTTTTTTAATCTGAAAGTATTCTTCTTTTTTAACGAGTTCTTCAACTGTGTTCCAACTTCGAATATTTATCAATAACTCAAACATTTTCCGGTATTATTTATTTTTAAAATGTCACTTCTTATACCTTAAAGGATTGGCTTTTTGGGCAAGTGAAAGTATAATACGTCTGTTTGTAATGTCATTGATAATAAGTGTCTAAATCAGAGATACAGACATTTTTTACAGCTCCCGGAGTCTCACGCTAATTCTAGTATCAAATTTCCGGGTGCAGCATTTTTAAAAATATTTGTTCTCGTTGTATATTCTATCGAATGGTATAAACACATTCAGACAAATACACATAGTCATAATTACATTTATGGAATTGAAAAAAAAAATTTCAACATAAATGAACCAAAGTTACAAATATTAAATTATTGTGGGTTTCAAATGGCCAGATGTATCAGATAATCAGATTCCATATTGTTTTCATAACATATGCCTATATGCATTGTAAACGCCCTGTCACTATTTAATGTTTTTTTTTTATTTCAGGTCGATCCAGATCAAAAATACATAATTTGATCACCAATCAAGATGTCAAAAGCAGCGTTAAAATCTGAAGCGAAGAAGCGCCTGGAAGGTTTCGAGAAGGGCGAGAAATGGAGGCTGTACAAGAACCTTTTCGTCATCTCGTTTGCCTTCATGATCCACTTCACGGCCTTCCACGGCACCGCAAACCTGCAGAGCTCCATCAACAGCAGCCAGTCTTTGGGGGCCTTGACCTTGGCCGCCATCTATGGGTCACTGCTCCTGTCAAACATTCTCCTGCCGGTGCTGGTCATTGGGTAAGTAGCGTTGTTTTAATTGATCAACTTTCGTTGCACGTAGGCATGTTACGTCATTTATAACGTTTATGACAGATACTTCACGTTCTACTACTATAATATATAGATGTTGAGCCACTCATAGGTCATTTACCACTGTCGAATATTCTGCTGCCGGTGATTGTCACACTGAACTTTATTATTTTCAAAAGGTATGCTTAAGTATGTTTCTATATGAACACCATTCATGATTGACACGTTTTTTTTTTGTTTTTTTTCGATGGTGTTATTTTATTTATTTCTTTTCGCTGTTATGAATCTAATAATAATAATGACGGCCTCCATGGTCGAGGGGTAAGGCTCTCGACTACGAATCCGAAGGTCGCGGGTTCAAATCCCGACGTGCGCAAGTAATTTTTATTTAATTAATTTGTGTTGTTTCACAATTAATTCATTTAAAAATAATATGTAGTATATTAGCGCACGTTCCAGAGTGGAAGATACTCCCAGTATCGCCCTGGTGAAAGACCACCATTCAGAATTGAAACGTTGCTTGAAATGGCTTTTAGCCGTGTTTGGTGACCAGATCTGAATAGCCAGGTATTACCAACCTTCCTCTTCCCCTTCTCCTTCCCCTCCCCAATACCTTCAGCCTCACAAAATTCCCCAATTGGTAATGTTATAGTCTCACTGGCTCCAGACGGTTGGGAGCAGTTGGGACTCATGTGAGGTATTCATATAAAAAAAAAAAAAATCTAATAATAATAATTTTACATTTCAATATTTTAATAATTTAACAAATTTATATTTTCACAATATTATAATTTAATAACTTATTTTATATTCTGCTACGAATTTAGTTATTTTAATTAACTTATTATTACATGAAATCATATTTGGTCATATTCATTAGGTGAAAGCGTAATTTTCTCTTTTCTTAAAATAAATTAATTTTAAATAATTTAAAAATTTGCCACTTTTTTGTTGTGATTTTGTTGTTGTTTTATATTAATTTTAAGGAAAGTGACGTTGTTTTTCTTATAATTATATTATGAATTTAATAATTTAATATTTAAATATTTTAGTAATTTACAAATTTAATATTTTGATAACGTAATAATTTACTATTTAATTTTATATTCTGTATTATTATTGCAATATGATATCTTGCCTTAATGTATATGGACATCTCAACTACTACCTCTATAAGAAATACGGTCCCGGATAGACCAAGAGGTCTTGGGTTTGTGTCCCACCTGATACCGTTATGTTTTTCTATTCTATGGTTATTTTGAAAATATATTTTTTTATATTGTCTTATTAGGGAATGTCATACGGAGGAAATCCATAATCGGTTATATTTTTGGTAAAGTACTGACCCAATATATTGCTAGGTTGAGTATCAACTGCAAGGTTCTTCTTGAAAAGTTGCTTCTGTAACAAAAAAGAGGTTTGATCAGCCATCTTCGTCTACAGCTCAGTCAGCAAGCGACCTCTTAATAACGGCCATTCTTCCCTACTTTTCGAATGATCAATCTGAGTCACCGATCAGCCAAGTGTTTTGTGAAGTATTCACTCTGTTTACCTGTTTCCAAGCATTTTTCATTCTAAATTGACTATGGAGGTGCCCACCCACTATAAAATAGTATAAGCCCACTTTTAAGACAATAAAGTGACATCAAAGTAAACACTTTCAATCTAAAATTAACATAAATGAGTTAATATTGTATATATTTTGAATACATATGATTTGTTTTGAAAACTAATATATAAAGTAGCATTTTATACTTCATAAATGTGTGCATTAAAAATATATTGAAAATAAAGTATTAGCTTGACTTTTGATGATGCAGCAAAGAACATTGTTCCTTTCATACATTTGATATTTGGCGTTTCTCGATGAGTGAAAAATCATTCGAAAATGGAAATAATTTTCTGTCATTCAATATTTGAATCGCGTAAAAAAGATCGTAAACTAATAATGACATTTAACATTTCGGTGACGTTTGTTCATCCTGTTGACACTTTTTATAAGTATTTCTCTGCTGGGGGAACTTAATCCACAAAAATCGATATCCTAAATTTATCGTAAATTTAATCTATAATTTCGTTAGGTAGGGCGAATTTGTGCATTTGAACAGGGTTGAGGTAAAATTTCAGCCCAACAATTGCTCAGTAAGGTTGGGAAGAACGGCCGTACAACTCCCTTTTCAGGCTTTCGTGGAACAAGTATGAACATGAGCATTTAAATGATATTGGGAGGGTGAAATAAAAACCCGTTTTGTGATATATAACCCTTATTATTATTATTACTGCAATTTCCACATTATTATATTGATGGTATAGAGTTTGAAATGTTAAAAGAGAAAAGGCGGGCTAACATTATTACAATCTGATAACATTGTTATTAATGGTCCTTGCGTCAGCATTCAACTCCCACGATGGCTCTTAGCAGCGCGTGTAGTCGCTCCTAGATGATCCTCAATAGAATGGTTCCCCGAGAACTACGGTAATTTGACATACCTCTACCAACGGAATCCAGAGCGTATGAGTGGGTCTTAAGTAGATGATTTTAGTCACTTACATCAAATAGCAAAAATATACCTCCTTTCAAAGTTGGTCGAAAAACACTCTATCCAGCATCCTGTGTTTGTTTTACTCAAGAAATAGAAATCAATCGTTTCAACCAACTAATCGCCGCAAAACTCCCGACTTCACGGCACACCTAAACCCGCGTCTGCTTCCATCGTGCAACTTTCTTTGTTCCTTCCGTTTCCTGTCGTGATAACGGTCAGTGATAACCGAAAAAGTTCTTTACCATGCACAACTAATTGCCGCAAAACTCCAGACTTCAAGGCACACCTTAATCCGCCTCTGCTTTCATCGTGCAACCTACTCTGTTCCTTCCTTTTCATATCGTGATAACAGTGATAACCGATAGAGTTCTTTACCATAGGCAAGTCTTATCCGACTGCCATCTAACGACCTACCAAATGAAAACATGTAAACTGTCGATTACCTGAAAATAAATGAATAAATATAAAATAAAATAAGTACAATGTATTTTTTAGGGGTCTAAGATTTTTTTACACACATGGCCATTTATGAATCATTAGCACGCTCTAGCATTCAAATGACGGTACTTGTCATGGGGTGTGAAGTACGTGGCGTATTATTCGGTCGGTGATCTGAATACGCGAGTTGTAACATAATATTTGCCTGTAAGCATTGACTTTCTTTCCATGTGAATACGAGTGTTGGTGAATGCTTTACTTCGTGCTACTATAATTGATATGTAGCCATAGAGCCATTTATGGGTCAATGCTGTTGTCAAGCATTCTACTGCCGGTACTTGTCATAGGGTACGAACATGGAAGACAGAAGAAGGGTAACATGGATGATACCAGTAGTTGGTCACTAATCATAATACCCGCTGTTTAACTTATTTGCGCGTAAGTTGCTCGCTTATATTTACCGGCACATACTCGTATTACCGTTTAAGATTTTTCCCAACCATGAGATAACACTATTTCAAATATGATTCAATGCCGTACTCGCTCAAATATGTATCTAAACTATAATCACGACGTTCACCAACATAATACAAGACAACACCACAAACTAGACATATCAAAAATACACTACAAAATACGTACTGAAATTATTGGAATACATTGCTTACACGAGCTATGACAAGTTGCCCGAGGAATTGAGAAATGTGTGCGCTTCAGACAAATCTCTAAATGATGTACTGATATCTTATTTTTTAAAATGCTATTTGGAAAACTATTTATCATAGATACCAACTATGTTTTGATAGTCGTCCTTAAGTTTTGCAGATTCTGCTATAGGTATATTTCTCTCTTGTAAAACGTTGTTCATATATTTTTATCTGTATGTTTTGAGCCTGTACATTTATTTATGTTACTTTCCTATTGTTCACTTTTTTTATATTTTCATTCATATATTTGCATTTGTTAAACCTAATATAATGGATCAAAAATTAACAGTCCCAAAATGAATTGAATTGATAACTCTTGGGAATGCAGCATTGTTGTACGAGTATGTCTTTAAATAAATAAAAATGGAAAAAAAAACGTAGGTTCAAAATTAATTAAGTTTATTGGAGATATTATGTATATATTCAATGCATGAGGCATTTAAAAAATATGTAAATGGTTGTTTATTTGTGTGGCAATTCAGCACGCTTAAATTTATCATTCCAGCCATGAAATAAATGTTGTTGTTTAACTTTCGATATATAATGTATGGTATACTTACGTTTAACTTATCCCATGGATGTACATAAATCAAAAATTAAATCACGGACCACCATTTACACTGAGATACATTCCTTTGCCTGCGGTAGTCATATGGATGATGCATTGCTATTTCATGATTAGCCCTAGCCTAGCTGGAAAAATCTTGCACATATATATTGAAAACCGTTTTTGAAGCTGCTACGAATGTGTTCTAGCTGCCAAGACAGTAGGAACACAATAAAATATAAATGAGTTCAAAATTTCCCTGTAATCACCACTTTCTTAATGTGTACATATCTACGTGTTTCGAAAACGAAGCTTTCCTCATCAGGATATACAGAATACTAAAGAATAATAATGTCAAGTATAGACAAATGATAACATAGAACACAGTAATGTAAGAATAGACAAAAATTGACTAAAATAGATAAGTAATTAATCAAAAATGTTAATAAAAAATTATTATAAAATAAATGACAAATCTATACTAGAAATTAAAAAAGTAATTATTCGAGGGACAATTATTTAAAAAAAATATTTGATTAATTACTTACCTACTTTAATCAATTTTTTTTTTACGTTTATGATTTGTCTATTCTTACATGATTGAATATTTTGATAAAGTGGTGTTTTTTTAATTATTTTGTTAATAATGACGCCACAAAGTGAATTCAAAACTTTTGAAGAATTTTTTTTGAAATGTAGAAAAGTATTGAGCAAAACGGGGTATTTTTTAATGTTTGGGTAAAATTTTTAAGACCGAAGCTCAACTAAGCCAAATCAAGAGTAAAAACAAATGTCTACCTTACTGAAGTGCAAAACGTATGAAAAAGTAGAACAAATCGGCAAATTCGAATGCTTTGAAAAATAAACGAACTCTAGTCGTCACTCAATGCGAGTCACGCAGTAATGGACCCCGTTGCATAAGAAGATGTAGGAGAAGGCGAGTCAAAATCGAACCTTTTGAAAATAACCCCGCTGCTGGAATTAAAGTACTAATATATAAATTATATTTTACCAATCTGAAGATGCCCGAAGCAGGCAGAAACCGGACCTTTCCTAACCAAATTCATATGAAAAGGTAATAAAGTAGTTATATCACAAAAACACGTCCTTGTTTTGTTTTACATATACTCGTAGGTAAAATCGTCCGTTTAGATATTGTACCACGAATATTTTTAGGGAAATAAAGCAATCAATTCTAGGAGTACCAAATACCAAAGCCAAGCTTTTGGCCTGTAAAAGTCTCATTATATTCCCGCTGGCTCAGTCCGTGAGCTTTGCGCGTGGAGTTATATTAAATAAACTTATAGAACAAAACTGTATATGAGAAAAATTGGCAGAATCTCTTGGTCTGCTTCTCCACTCAGCTCTGCCTCAAAATGACATCGTGATAAGATGGAAAAGGGATAAATATTTAGTTTGCAATCTCCATTCTCCGTGATATCACAGCTTTGTGAGGTTAAAACTCCCCTGGATACAATTACGAAGATGAAAGAGGCGAAAAGCAAACAGAACTCCATTTTACCGCGTGCCTTTGAATGGCCCCATAACCGCAAAAGAAATTCCCCTTTTCAGAAATACGATTGGGGACTTTCCGGTCATTTAAGATTCTATCGTTTACGTATGAGTCCGTTCTTTCCGCCATTAGCTCCAAGCATTGCCCTTTTGACTAATCCATTTTCAATTTTATTCGCAATTCCTCTCATAATAACTATCTGTTTATCTGGTTTTATTGCTCTGCGTCATTGTGGCAAGAACGGAATTATTAATATTCTCTTGCACAATTAAGAATCTAACAAAGGAAGTAACATTTGAGAAACGTGCTTATAAACGAGTTATTAAATGTTATAGAATCGGAACCTTTAAAACTAATCTACTGTTAAAAGGCAAAGGGGCAAAAGCCAGTTTAACAAAATTAAAATCTAACTTTAAAAAACTATTAATTATATGTACGTCGTAAGTAATACTCGTAATATTTAAAAATAATAATAATATTTATTTATTTACAACACACATTATTCAACATCAATATTTAAGAAAACTTTGACTGCCCAACTGGGAATATATCCCGTTTTAGGAGAGTTGACAAGTTTAGTTCATATTAAGTGCATTATACAAAAATATAAGGGAAAAAAGCTAGTATTGACATAGCATTCTAATCTATTATACTCGTATATAGAAAAAAGTATAATAATTAAGTATAAAGAGATTATGTACATGTGTTTGATAGATACTGGTTGGTGCTATGAGGAAAAAATGCGTCTAAAATTGAGTACTATATAAAAAGATTATATTATTGAGCAATATTGATAATATTAAGTTACGTATCACTCAGCTTTATGAGCCGACGACGAAACTCAGGGATTCAGCAAATAGTTAATAATATATTACGTATATTTTATTCAGTAAGTACGAAAGGCACTTAATTAATTTTTTTAATTAAGTGTTTGTCCTGTTTCCTTTCCTTGGTTAGGGTTTTTAATCCAGTTAAGATCTTTTCCCAAAGAGCTCAAATGATGTAACATGAAAATTTTTTTACTAAAATAATGTTTTTAACATATTTTATTTATTATTTAAACGCTTAGAGAGCTTTTACATGCAAGTACATCATTTAATTTTTTTAATTCATAAAAAATTAAAACATGCACAAAAGTTAGTTAAACTTGAAATAAGAAAAAAGAAAAAAACGGAACCAAAGCTAAAAATACACAGGAATATAAAGGAACAGAAAAAATTAACAATAAAATATCCAAAATTCATGTCAATATTAATAATAATGACATTTAAGTAAATAATGTAAAAACTTATAGTTAAAAATAATTTATAAAAGGGTAGAATTAATTCGTTCATGATTTTTTGAAATTTGCCTAGTTTAGATTATTGTCAAATACATCAATATTTTTTTATTTTATAATACAAATGTTCCCTAGTTACGAATAACTAGACAATATTTTAAAATCTATTACTACAATCACAGTAAGCGGAAGATGGTGCTTGTGTCGCAATGGATGACTTAGCCAGTATAGGAATTGAACGACGCTTGGGTGAGACCCAGACGCGATGCCAACTCAGCCACTGATATCATTTAAGTATTTGTTTCCAAGACTGTGTAAGCGTTGAATTGAGGAATGCAAACTGAAGTTGAAACGGGGTGTACATATGTAAAATGTTTGTCTTGTAGTTCGTTTAGGTTGATTAAATGCAGGAGTTCAGAACAATCAAATTTACAATTTAAAAATTAAAAAAAAAATGTTAGGTCGTTAATTTTTCGTTTGTTTTCGAAAGTTCTAATATTTAAAATATTCATTAACGATGCGTAATTTATGTGCTCTAAAGGTACGTTAAGTTTAAAATTTCTGAAACGTAATTTTTTTCTTTGAATTCTTCCTTCATACTACGACATATATGTAATAGGAGCTACTCTCGCCAGAATTCCGTCGTTCTGTTAACTGATATATGTTTTTTTTTGCAATAACTCCACACAGGAGACTTTCAGGGAAATTATTTTCTTCAGGGCCTATGTCATCTTTAGGGTTGTTGTATGGGGGGTCTTTTGGGAAGAGGATTGAGTGAACATTAAAAAGACCCATGTTTTATGAGGAAGGAAAAACAGAGGCCGGCATATCGTTTCGCAGCCGAAGTATTGATTTCAAGGACGAGTCGTAGAAACGACCCGTTCTCGTGTGACAAATGTCAACCGTGTATATGGTATCATCGCATGGGGAGGAGGTACTTCATCAGCAAACTGATATACTACAAACAGTTATTCAATTTACAATTTAATTAGAGTATTTGACGTCCGACAGATGCATATGAAAACTATCCTCGTTCATTTCTCTAAAAAAAAAGCTAATCTCAAGATTGAACTGTAAGTAGAACAAACACTTATTACAAAATCCAGCACTCTTTTCTACCTTTGGTCAACGCAGTTTTACATACCTTGCCACAAAAATATGCAACACGCTCCCAGAAAACATAAAACAGAGTGAAATACAGAAAGCATTATAAAAAATGTCAAGATATGTATATGTTGTAACGATCGAGCCTTTACTGGTACCCTCACCCAAACGCCTTGTCATTGACAGTTACCGTTGTATTGTGCAGAACCTTGCAGTGTTTCTATTGTATGTATGCAAGCAATATCGGTAAACTAAAATAATGCATTGCTGTATAGGAACTTATATTCTATATTTGTAGGAAGACCATAGACAAAATGCTAGAAATACGATACGGGTTCACCTAGCAAGTTATGCAGAGCTTTAAATATAATACATTATGATTATTCTTTATAACTGTTAGTACATATGTATGTTTTTCTTTATTTCTATTAGATACTGCTCTTATGTAAAAAAGATCAAAAATCATTAGGTAAAACAAAAAAAATTACCCAAATGTAACCAATAATCGAGTATGAAGTAGTATTTTAATTATTTATTAATATTTTTTTTGATACATACATTTATATATACTCGTACATAGGAACAAAGGTTATAAACATTTATTTTTAGTTTTTTTATGCAATTATATATATATCATATTTGAATACATATATATAAATTTATGTGTTTGGTATAAATAGCAAAAAATTCCACATAGGCAAGGCCACTGCGTGGGTATACTTGTGTAATAGTTTTTTTTTTAATTTTAAATCAAATTTAATAATAACATTATTAAACATGATTAACATTAAGTTTTTAAAAAATGGAATTCTACGAATGAAACACAAAAATAATTTTAATATAAATGTAATAGTTAGTGGCAGTAAAAAGAATTAGTTTATTTTATCACGGAATAATTTTTTTTAAATATTTGTTCATACGTATTTTACTCATACACATGTATAACTATCTTTAAAAGTTTAAAAATCAAACGAGTTTTTACTTTAAAATAATAACTGTATAATACTAATAAGATTGTAAAAGAAAATCAGATAAACATAATAAACAAGTAGTTACTTCCTTTCCCTCCATACAATTATTCCATGAGGTTGAACTGGTATGTGGGATATTTTGCTATACATACAAAATACGAAAAATTATTTCTTAAATACTTAGTATTGTGTATGTCCTGATGAGGAAAGCTTTGCTTTTGAAACATGTTGATGTTTATATATTAAAAAAAATTGTGTTTACAGAGAATTTTTAATTAATTTATCAACTATTATTTAATCTTTATAAACAATAATTATTAGCCTGAAACACTCATCCAAATTGAAAAAACCTTCCGAGAAAAGATAAATGTCGCCGACAGGACTCGAACCTGCACCCTTCTGATTGCCGGTCAGATGCTCTACCGTTGAGCTACGTCGGCTTATCGCAAACCCGCCAAGTTAATCAATATATACTAGTGTTTCATTCAATAATTACTGTTTTTATTATATTTCACCTGTAAACAACCAACTTTATTAGTATGAGGAAGGCTTGTAACGGCTAAATCCCTCAATAGATGGCGTCGAGACAAATTGTCTACATTTTATTAGTGAAAAATGTTTTGACTTGTCAAATATTTATTAATTGATAAACTAAAGTTTTTAAGACAAGATGACCAGATCAAACATAATATTTTCCCCATCTTCCTCTTCTGCTTTCCCTCCCCAATACCTTTAACCTCACAACATTTTCCAATTGGGGAGGTCATATTCTCACTAGCTCCAGACGGTTGGGAGCAATTGGGACTCTTGTGTGGTATACATAAAAAAATATATATGTTGGATTGGATTTTTGAACAGCTTGGTTTTTAAGACCCCTTTGAAGTCCGCTACATTCTGGCCTTTAGCAATATTTGGGCAAAGGTTATTCCAGATGATCGGGCAGGATATACGAAAAGCGCGATCATAGTACACGAGTTTATTTGACCGAGAGGGTTCAACTAATCGGTTAGCATCATTAAAATCTGCTGACCTCAAAGAAAGCTGTCTATCACCTGGGTGTTGTCGGACAAATGGTTCAGATTTTATTAGCATCACGGCCTATCAAAAATACCCACCTCCGAAGTCTTTCATCATTATCACACGTTACAAATTTTTTTTTTGAACCTACCTGTTTTAGGAATTCAGTGTTGAAACAAAGGGGTTTGGACCTACATACGTAGTTAAGAAGCTTGGTCGATGGCTTGAGAGATAGTCGCTATGGCACTGATTAGGGCTGGTTCATAGATTTGTTGGATATATATATAAGTGGCGAGGACCGGAACGTTTTGGAATACAAAAGGTAGACACATAATACAATACTTAGCGGTTTAAATATTTTACCCGCTGAAATAAAAATAAAACTGTATTAAAACTAAATAGATAGTAAATATACTGAAAACTAGCTGAAAGAAACTGTTTGTATTAGATAATAAGGAAATATTATTTTATTTACTATTTATTGTAGTCGTTTATGTTTTTATTTTATTATTTTAATATTTTTGAGTAAGATTCTTCAGTAATATTTATGCTTCTAGTTTGTAACACATGTTTTTATTATATATATATTTGAACCTTAACTGTAAATTTTGAGTCTTGAATAATAAACAAAAAAGTAGTTTATCGGGACTTTTTTTTTGTAAAAATGTAAATAAATAAATAAAAAAAATAAATTAGACTTCAAAATATCCTTAATAATGCGTTTATGTTATGAAAGGTTGATGAAATCTAAATTCATTATGAGTTTACTATTGGGTTTTCCAATTTTAGTTGCTATGTCTTGTTTCACAACTTAATTTCCAAATATTTGGTTATTTCCTTTACATCAGTCCTATCGATTTACGAGTATTTACAACGTGTTTAGGGAATATCTAACTTCTTTTAATTATAATCACCCATTTATAGTTGGATCCATGTCTAGACTGGTGTCTAGTACGTATTATTAAATTCATTTTGATAAAAAACACAACGTAACCCATATTTAATAGGTTTTTTTTTAATCAGATATGTATATAAATTTACGGAATCGATAAATACAAAATATCTTATTCCTTGCAGTATGCAAAGTCAGAAACAGTTATACTGATTAATAAAATTTATGTAATTTCTTAAATAAGGGTGTAATTACTTTGTGGTGTCTTTATTAATAAAAAATAATAGGAATGTTTTGTGTACATCACTGTTATCACCACTGTTATGTAAATATCACCATATTTCGGAAGCTAAGAGTCCATCGTCAGAATACACAGTATGCTAAGAAAAAATTAATAATAATAACAATAACTGTATTTAGAAAATTATAATTTATTATTATGTTTATTTTTATAATTAATATTTATTTGATTTTATTTCTATTTAAAGTAAAAATAATCCCTTTTCTTAAATTATAATCTAAAATTAATATCCAATATCACATAATATTTTTATTTTTTTTAGGTTATTTAAACTTTTTTTTAATACACTTATTGTTAATTTTGGTTTCGGTTTGTAATTTGTCTATTCTTACATTATTATTTTTCTATGTTTTTTTTTTGTCTATACTTGTCATTTTTTCTTAGTATACTGTGTATCCTGATGACGAAAGGTTCCCTTCCGAAACATGTTGATATTTATATATTAAACAGTGGGATACGTAAAATATTTCTTATTAATTTCATTAAATTTAGTATGCATATATTCCTGATGAAGAACGAATCGCTTTCGAAACATGTATAACAAAGTATATTTTTTAATTCGTTTATAAATTTATATATGCTCATAATTTACCACTACTGATACCTAAGAAATGTACATATACCATAGTTTAATCTGGCCGTGATTATTCTTCGATCGGTCAGGTCAAAAATAAAAAAAAGCAGAAGATAGATTAAAAATCATTCTAATAAATCATTAAAACCCTTAAATAAATTATGACATTAATTTTGTGTACGAGTCTTTCGCTACGCTGTCTTATTTTCATACAAACGCCATGCCTTTAAGCATTTATGCGAACCCATTTTGTTTATATCGTCATTTTCAATCCATCCCCTTTTGTTTGTACGTGTAATGAGGTTAGTGCCTAAAGCAAACCACTCATAATAGTAATCATAAACCTGGTCATACATGTTTACAAGTGGGAACAAAATAACGTTTTCAGTTAGATTACTCCGCTCACGTATTCGTTTCGGGGGATGGATTCCGGAATTAGGGGTGCTTGATCCCACGGATCCTTTTTCGTGAAACCGAGATGTAATTCATCCTTCACATCAAGTTACCCCTATATAGGATTAGCGCTCTGGAAATAATTGAATGAGTTACATTGAGCTTGGAGATTACGAGATATTTAGATTTGTGGAAATGCGAGTGGTAATGATTTATGAACATATACTTCTGAACAGAACCATATGCTCAAAAAAAAATTGCGAAAGAGGTTTATGCGTTATCTTTATATGAGAAAATATACTTATTAACCATTCCTGTATCCACCCTTGTTCTTAACAGGAATGCTTCCTATCAACACCTTAGAAACATAATTTTAGATACCTAGTTAATCTCTAGAACCATATGTAATCCACCTATGTTGAAAGAGGTTAACTTATTTATTTTTAAATTTAAAAAAAGAAAAACAAAAACTTTAGAAACTCATCTCACTAGGACAGTCCTGTGTTGAGATAATCGGCTTTACAATTTTAGTGAAACGACCTATTTTTTTTTTAAATAACATCAAAGTTATTCAGACTATAAACAACTATAAAAGCTCAATTAAGTCTTTAAGTCCATTTATAAATTAAAACAATTATAATTTCATTGTAATTCAAATAACTATCATAAAGTATCTGTACTCCGATTTGCCACAATCATGGGGTGACCTTGGTAACTAAAACTAGTGAGTAAATAATAATAATTAAATAATAATCAGTAAATACTAATAATTAAATAATAATACATTGAGAAAAATAAGTAATTATTAGTAATTAAGTAAATAATAATGAATAAATAATAAAAATTAAATTATAAGAAATAAATAATAAACAGTAAATAGTAATAAGCATATAATAATGCATATATAATATTAAGTAAATATTAATAAGTAAATAGTAATAAATACATAACAATGAAAATAGGTAAATAATACAATTTCCTAAAAAGTGTACACGTGGGAGATCCCATGCCGTTTTCTGAGTTCCGAAAGCGATAACTTCTGCTTATCAGAACGTGCCAATCAAAAGGGCGACTCAACTACCGATGCTGCATTGACGTTGACATTTTCAACATCACTTACAGTCAGTTAAGCGACTATGTTTTCAACCACGTCACAAAATAGTTGTAAAACTGCCCCAATAACATATTTATACTTTTACTTTTTTTTCTATCAACCTTTTCTAGCTGTACCATAGTAAAACAATAATGTCATTTTGTACACCTTTAATATAGATTATCATTTTTAGAATTATTTTAAAACATTAATACTAAACTTTTGCTATTTGTCATAATCTCTGTAAGATATTTGTGAACAGATATTTTATAAAGACTATGAAAAATAAATAAATTCATGAGATTTTAAAGTGAACGTATGAGAAATAAAGAAATGTATATATTCGTTATACTGAGATATATTTCAAATGTGAAAATGATGAATAATGTGTACAATGCCGCCTTGTTCACTCTTTGCTTATCTACGGCATTACTGGTTGAGGAGGATCTTATAAAAATAATATAAATTCAGTAAAAGTATTAAACTTTTAAAAAATTCCGCCTACCCGACGAAATCATTTTTTACACAATTTCCAGTACCAAATGTTTAAGATATATTTAAGTCAGTTTCTATTATAAAAATCTCTAAAGAGAAAAATCTTAAAGAAAATCAAGAATATTACAAACGTATGAGAAATGGAAATCAATTCATAACACATAATTTTAAAACAACTTCAATGCAAAACCATTATATTTACGAAGCCAAAAAAATTACAATAACCTCCCCATTGAAATGCGCTGTATTAATGAATAATCAAAATAAATTTATTAAATTATGCTCTTCCTTAAAAATAACTTACATACGTAAATATTTCATGCAAAACATTTTATAAATAGGCGGAAATTAAATATCATGTGACTACCAAATTACGAATTGTGGCTCCCTTATCAGACACAAGAACTCTTCTTTTCTGATAGGGTATACACGACCAAGAATAACCTCTAATTAAATATTTTGTAAAATACTTGTAATATTTATTTATTTAATAATACGCCCATCTGGGCTTTTACATGGATGTAAGAACATAATATAAAGAGCTATAAAAAATTACAAGTACATAGAGATTCAAAACTATGAAGTAATGAACAATCTTTTTCAAACGTTTAACGGAGTCATGAAATAGAAAAGTAAAACAATATTATAACACAAATTATTATCACTACATTATCCAATCTACAATTTTACAAGTTATAGGATATATCAATGTGCTGGTATAGATGATGCTTTACTGTATAAATGGAGTCAGCAAATACATCAACAACACCTCCAAACCTGTTGCCCAGATCATGCATCCTATTGGTTGATGAATGAAATTGATAGTTGGTTATGTAAGTGTTGCAGAAAAATGTTACCGTTTGTCTTGTGTTCCTCGTCGGTATATTTAATTAACTAGTGGCGAGAATGGCAGGGCTGTCAATTAGGTTGTGAATGATTCTATATAATACAACTAGGTCTGACGTAATTCTCCTGTCAGACAGCGTGATTTAGTAATGAAACCCATAAGAAATAAAAAAATATATATTTATTTATGTTTTATTCGGGTGGGGGAACCACGACCTCGACAAGACCCATCAGGCGTCTCTGTTCTGGGCGACGTCGGCGGCCTTCGTCCAAAGTAGGTCCAGCCCATTCTTGCACCGCCTCTGGAGTTGTTCTCCCAGCTTTGCCTGGGCGGTTCACTGGGCGTCTTCCCTTTAGAATTACACTTAGTATATTCAATGGAAGTCGGTCATCGTTTCTTTTGTATAACATGACCAAGCCACCTCAGTTGCCACTTAGCAGTGGTAAAAAATATTCGTAAATATAATTCTCTTTCATTAAATGAAACAATCGAACTTTGTTTTCACCACTTTTTATTTTTAATGCCGACTGGTTTCAGAACATCCAAAAATTAATTGTAATGACTGTTCCTCATTTCATATCGGAAAAATAAGCCATCATTGCGACATTAGAATCAAATAACACGTAAGATGTCTTAAAAGCAATAATTTTTCCGAATTCTCTAATCATATTATTTCAAGCAATCAGAGTTTTGATAAAAATACGGGAATCAATATTCTTCACCTTAATAGATAATTTACAACCCTTGGAAATTAAGAAATCCCTCAATAACTATGAGTCTATTATTAACAATAAAAAACCTATCTTACAGAATGGTTTATAGACCCATTTTAAATATGTTTTCTTTCACCCCTCTCTGAGTTTCTATCTCTTCCCCCACTCTTACTAATCCCTAGTCACGCCGTTACCCCCACTGTGACACCTAATATGTATGTTCTGCCATAATTTTGTATTTATATATATAATATTGTTCACTCTACATTTTGTCCTGATGATGGAAGGGTTTTTCCGAAACCAGTCGGCGTTAAAAATAAAAAGTGGTTAAGAGAAAGTTTAATTATTTCATTTAATTATAATGGATAAACGCAAAGTAATAATATAATTCTCCTTTATTCGTCATTCACCACAGTGTCACTGGGATTCGGAACCAGTTTCATAGATCAGGTTCCAGCTTGAGAATGTTTGATTGGTGGCCAGTTATATTTTTCTCTTTGTTCGTCTATATTACCTCTGCCTTTCTCTACTTTGGCATAATGTTGTTTTTTCTCTGTTCACTTTCAATTCATCCTTTTAAGTTTTTAAACGAAATGTGGAAGGAGTTTGGTGCAGTCCAGACACTCGCTGACATCTAGCAGTTTGGCTAGGAATAAACTCCCAAATGAACTTAACTGGATAAAATATTCAACACAATTCAAAGCAAACTTAAACATCCACAGACAAAAAATTAAATTGAAACCCTCATTTCAAGCATTTTGGAAAATTTGATTATGTCTATTTTCTTTCCATTTGTCGTAAATTTGAATCCTTTGATAGCTCTCGTAAATGTAAAAACATTATGGTATTTATTTAAGGATCAGCAATTTTTAAGACAGTAATTAGCGATGACAAGTGTTTTTTAATGTGTTTGTTGCTGTCCGTTGGGTGTTCTGTACCCACTTCTACCATTTATTAATAAATAAATTAAAATAACAAAATAAATTTATTATTGATGTTAATTAATGTGAGCGGAATAGTACGGAATTTGTTGTTGTTTTATTGTAATAAGTACTAGTAATAATGTATCAGGTCTTTCGCATTAAATAAAAAATATTAAAATTTTGGCAATGTTAATATTTTTGTCCTCCGCAGAACAATAGCTAAAAAAAGATTTCTGTGAATTTTGCCTATGTTATATGCAAGAAAAGAGTTTTGGTTACAACTTTCGGTATAAAAATTTATTCGTAGTTAAAAATAATCACAATATTAAGAACTGCAACTAAAGTATTACAGTAGGCATAAATAAATCAAAACAATTATTTCGGTACAAAATCACGTTCTGTTTCAATTTTCATATTTTCCTGGAGTTTATTTTTTTTTTTTAAATCTGAATACCGTACAAGAGTCCCAACTGCTCCCAACCGTCTGGAGCTAGTGAGACTATGGCATTTCCAATTGGGGAATGTTGTGAGGCGGTGGGGAGGGGAAGGAGAAGAAGAAGAGGAAGGTTGGGAAATACCTTGCTATTCAGATCTGGTCACCAAACACGACTTAAGCCATTTCAAGCAACGTTTCAATTCTGAATAGTGGTCTTTCACCAGGGCGATACTGAGAGTATCTTCCACTCTGGAACGTGTGCAAATTACTATATATTATTTTTAATGAATTAATTGTGAACAACATAAATGAATTGAATAAAATTTACTTGTGCATGCCGGGATTTGAATCCGCGACCTTTGGATTCGTAATCTAGAGCCTTACCCCTCGACCACGGAGGCCGACAATGTATATTATGGTGGTAGTAATAAGGCCTTCCCTGTTTTTCTGACCAGATACTTTCGAAGATGCTGCAGTTAAGCCTTCATTCAACGTTCTACCAATTGGTGTGAATCTTTCAAATTTGATGAAAATGGAGCTGACATCTGATGTTAGGCATCCCTTCGGATCTTCTTTCGTCTTCCAAAATAGGAAATTTTGTGATGGGTGTATCTTGTCACGATATCAATTCGGTATAGAATTGTGCTTCAAAATTCAACGACGGTACTTAAAATGTTCGATTCTCTGTCTGGCTTCCAATAAACACCGTAAGCCATGTTCCGTTATGAAGGCGATTTATCGGTTATCATTGCCAATGGTACATTTTCAGGTTGAGGGAAGTTAGCATGTCGCTGGATTACAGGATATATTATTGCTTTTAATTCATTCGAAAGATAGCGAGAATATTTTACCATATTTAAAATATACCTCGCACTATCTTTACACGACTCGTGTGGTTATTAAACCACGTGTTTAGCATATGCAGTTATAATAAACATTCTTAATATGACCAAATTTTCTGATGGGGCTGCGCTTCCAATATAAAGTCGTAGTATAGGACTCGTAGTAGTTAGCCACCGTGCATGTTTATTTATTTGGAAATGTTTCACAAAAGTCCAAAAAAATGTACCCCATTGTAGAAGGTTTCATGTATGGATTATATGTTACATTAAGTTTTTTTTTAAGTTTTCATAATTATGTTAAAATATTACTGGAGGAAAATTCTAATGCAATAAATCAATGAAAATTCTAAAATCCAAGAGAAAACATACCGTGATCGTTAAGCTCTGTTCGATTGCAAAATCATATATATATTCTTCCTTCCTGTGTCCATAATCCATATGTTAATACTTCTTTTGAAGGCAGTTAATTATTTAATGGTTTTTATTGCTAGAAGGGGGATTTTAAATACTTTTATAGAGAAATATTACAAATTTCTTTGTCCAAAAGTTGTTTTAATTTTAGGTTGGTGGAATGTAAGTTGTAATGGGGATCTTGTCAATCGACCCGAGTTTGTATGTGCAAATTTACCCTGGTTTTTTAATGCATAAAATAAAATATCTTTTGAATATAATTGTTTGAGAGACTTTAAATTCAGGGCATTAAAAGTGCATGTGACATCACTCCTGGATTTCTTCTGGCATGATCATGAAACTATTCTTAAACTGTATTAACATTTGTGCCATCATAACTAATTGCCTTTAAATGGTCAAGTGAAATGTTTTGAGAAGAAAAACATTCTGTTATTGCCTAGGTTGTGTTAACGGTAGTGTCTGACATTGGACTAATGTGCGTCAAGAAATGTGAGTCTGGTTCCACGACTAACGATACTTGTTTTTCAGTCACCATTATTTTATTATATTTGTATCCTTTTTTTATATTAACCAAAGTCTTGTCCATTCGGCCACCAAAAAATAATCCACTTGGGCATGGTTAGCACAGTTTGCACTTGTTTTTAAATTATTTATTGTAACGGATTGAAAAAATATGCTCTAGTTGGTAATAAAATTTTTATAAATATTGTATTAATCAACATAAAAATGCCCATATATGTTCAAAATAATGGTAATATTAATTTTAAATGAAATAAAGAGTAGGTAAAATGATTTATATACCCAGCAGACTTATTCTATTATTGAATTAATGATAGCAACATTTCAGTAAAATACTGTTTAATACAATATTTATATCATGAACTCAGACATAATCATTTTCCATTGAGTTACAATGAAACTGAGCTAATAAATTAATGCGACACTTTCATCGCTTAAAGTAGTCTTTATCAGTTTAAAACTATATATTTTCCAAAAATATATAATGTCACCTATTTAAAATACAAAAAAATAATAATCCTAAGCATTGAAAATGAATTACAAAATCTGAATCTGTTTAATTGAATGTAAAAGTGGGACTTGGCAAAAACACACTACGTTTTTATCTAAATAATTGATAAAAAATATATGCAGTTTCGACAATTGTATTAAACTGACTAAATAAAGTAAATCAATAAATTTTCCCCTTAAAAATATATAATTTTTCAATATTCTTTAAAAAGTAACGATTATTTAATTTTTTTATGTTATGCAGGCCTTAAATGGGCTTCTGCATATTTTATTAATTACAATATTCACATAGGTGCAAAAAAAATTACAGTAGGTTTATAGTTATGTAGATAGCCTTCATGAAATACAGCAACTAAATATTTCGTATGTCTCATGAATCCCAGTCCTGAAATTATTGAAAAAATTAAATAAAATTTAGGATCTCGCAGTTCTAGTTGGAATGTTAAATTTAATTAAGCTGACTATATCGGGTATGTCTATACCATTAATAATTTTTAAAATAAAAGTTAAGCCAGAAACAATTCTTCTACTTGTGAATTTTAATAATTTAATTTCTTTCATTAGGTAATTGTAATTTATAGTTTCAATAGGTAATCCGAGTTTATAGTTTACATATCTTATAAATTTATGTTATACTGTTTTAATGGAATCCGAGTGAATTTTATAGTCAGACGAATTATATTCAACTTGACTTCGAACTAAGGAAGAATATAATAATTTTAATGTTGAGATATTCCTGAATCATCTGGCATTTCGAAGAATGAAGCCGAGCATTTTAAAACTTTATTAGTTATTGAAAAAGAAAATTAAGATTAGTTTCGAAAACAATGATTTGAAAAATATCAGTCTAAATTGGGGGATGTAGCACAAGCGCAATGTACAAACTTTGACGAAAATGCCCACCCTTTCTTTATTCTCACGCCGATTTGGAATGGTCACATTCTCAATGAATTATGAACCTTAAAGCTTGTCAATATAATTTTGCAAAGTAAGTTATTCCGAAAATAGACTGTCTATGCTTTGATGATTTTCGATTCAGAATGCAGACTTGCGTGACGCAGTCGATTTTTGTCTATCGATTAGTATTTTTAGTGATTATCTTGAAATTAATTAAGACGGCAGAAGCAATTGCTGTACCAGCTCAATCCGATACCCCGAAGCTGTCAAAAATCTTAGAGAGAATTTGAAGAAAGGGCAGTGGGTCGACAAACGCAAATTCAGCACGCACAGGGCACGGCTATGGGTGGGGACAGAGGGTGGACGTAACTCCTGCTCTTTAAGCGGTGTTTTAGTTTCATCTGACGACAAACTTAATCAAACTTGGTTTAATTTAACAAGAACTCGTAAATAAAATATTTATTTTAATAACGAAATGAATAAATTAACTTATATTTTTAAAACAATCGGGAATCTCCTCAGTACAAAAGATTTGATTAAGATTTACATGGCTCTCTACCAATCAATATTAGAATATCGGATGGAGCAGTTCTAATGATATAATTCTTAATTTACTCATTAGAACACAAAAAAGCCACCATGAAAATTATACTTAAAGTCACTGTACAAACTTAACATTATGTAAATAAAACAACTATACTCTAAAACAATACTACTTTACATTCATAAATACAAAAAAAAAACAATAAATCACAACAATCGCACATATTAGAAACATTAGATCTCAGAGTCAAAAACACAACAAGGAACCGCAAACACAACATTTGGACAAAACCCCTTTTATACTACAGTACTAAAAACTCTACAATAAAATCCGCCATCCTTTAAAAATAAACAACCATAATAAATTTAAAAATCAAATAAATCACTGGACACGTTACTTAGGGAGATCTGAAAAAGAAAATATGTGAAAACCAAATACAAACTAACTCCGAAACCACTAACAAATTTTAACAATTTTTTTTTCATCAAACATGTCAATTTAATATAATTTAATTTCGTATTTTGTAAATGAAAACCTCAGAACGAGAAATCCCAGTGAGGATATTATTATTTATAGTTATAAAAAAGAAGAAAATAAAACATAATTATTATTGTTATATCATTGAACTACTACAGAACATTTTATAATGTGACTGAAAATATAGAAAGGTTTTCATATTTCCTCAAACTTCAAGTGTTTTCCCCTTTCGCGTTTACAGTACCTTTCCTTATTCAATATCTGTAATATATTGGTACACAACCATTTTATTGAGTTTAAGAAAAATAAGTAAAAATATCACTCGTCGTCGGCTCTCATAAAGATTAGTTAGTTATTACTCAATAATATCATCTTTTTAAGCATTCAATTTTAAACTCATTTTTTTCCTTATATCACCAACCAGTATCTATCAAACACGTGTAAATAATTGTTTACTCAATAAAATTTGTTTTTCTCATCTCTTTATAAGTACTTAACTATTATACTATACTCAAATTATCTAGTATAAGTAATTGTTTTTTTTTCCATACTATTCTTCACATCTCTTCATACTTAATTATTATACTTTTTTTAGATATATCATATTACCATACTATGTCCAATACTAGCTTTCATCCCTTCTACTTTTATATAATGGCACTATGAACCAAACTTGTCAATTTAACTGTCCCAAAGTGGGATTTATTCCTCGTTGGGCAGCAGTCAAAGTTTTCTTAAATTATGTTTTTAAATAAAGTGTATTTCCAATAAATAAATATTAATATTATAATAATAATAAAAAAAAAATGAAAATATCGCTGTGTCAAAGAAAAATTTATTTATCAAGTTATTTTCGTACTTTTGGGTATAACTAGCAGTGTCGAGCATTGCTTTAAGACTAAAGGTAGGCTTTGTATAGTTTCTCAAGTTCGGGTATGAAATAATATGTATAGAATAATTAAAAATCGCCACTTTATTATCATCTTCCTCTTATTGTTGTGGTTAACAGAATAAATGCGGGTAGATTTTACTAACATAAGTCATTAAAAAAAAAAATCGTAGTTTTATATTGCGTTTTTCGTAGGGTCGGAACAGCTTTTCAGCCTTTATGAACGGCATGCCTCTGATAGTTAGGAACTCTCTGAAAATCGACTCCTACGTGGTGAAAATGTTATTCACTGAACTCCAAATTTTCAAAAAAAAAATGGCATTGTTCTTACTATTGAGAACCGAGTGTATAATAATAAAAACTACGCTTATTATAACCGAGATCAACCTCCCTGATCTTAGTTGGGATGTTCAAAAGACACATTATCCCTTCTCGTAAAAATAAAGCACGTCATTTTATTCACCGTCCATTTGTGAGATTTGTTCATAGCGAACTAATGGACTTTTTCCAAATCTTAATTCTCTGAATATCCTAAGAGTTCCGCCACTAATGGCTTAGGACAAACCATTACCATCGAAAAACCAAACAGCAAATACCTCAACCAAGTTATTTGTTTATTATTTCTTCAAACGATTGGTATTCACTTTGTGGCGTCATTATTAATAAATTAATTAAAAATTAATTTGTAATCACTACTTTATTAATTAATATAACATGTTTTGAAGCGATGCTTCCCTCATAAGAAATATAGAAAACACCAAAAAAATAATGTCAAGTACAGGCATATGATAAAATAATATCTTAATTGTAATTATGATTAACTGTATCTACATACATGTATAATATAATAATGTAAGTGTACAGTGGTTTATAAAGTAGATATATAATAATCAAAATGTAAAATATTATAATTACAGTAGTTTACATGTAAAGAATAGAAATGCATAGTTAGTTATACGTTAAAGTTTCACATAACCCGCCTCACTAGGCTAGCCTGTGTTGGAGCAATAATTTAGCACGATATTTTATAATTTTATAATACCTATGGATATAAACTTATTTTAAGATATGCTCTGTAAATGATTAAATCAATAACTTCGAATTTGGGTGAGTGCACCGGTAAATGTCCTATCATTACTTTCAATCCGATTTTTTACATCGGTTTTTTCATGCTAACAGGAAGAAAGTTGAAAATTCTTATCGCAAAGTACCTAAAATTCCATTCCCCAAAAGTAGTATTGAATTTGGAGTAAATCTTTGTTAGTATTTCTAGTAATACGAGTGTTTAGTATTTTTTTCATAGTGTTTACGTTTGTTTGTATAAAGGTAAGTGAGGATTGTTTTAGCGTAAATCTGCCGAACATCAAATACTGTCATTATATTGCATTAGAGTCTGTAATTGGAGGTGGCTTAATTATTTTTATGATCGTTTTCTGTGCCAATATGATTGGGTCTAGTGCAGATGAAGTACCACCACCCCATGCTATGATACCATACTCAATAATAGATTGACAGACAGCAAAATAAATCATTTTCAATTGATTTCCAGAATGTTTTCTATGGTTCTGAAAAAGTGCATGATTTTTCTTATTTTATTAGCACATATAACACAATAATGTAAGAATAGAAAAATTATAAACATAAACCGAAATTGATTAAAGTAGGTAAGTAATTAATCAAAAACGTAAATAAAACTTTGAATAACAAATTTATATTCGAAATTAAAAAAGAAATTATTTTTGAGGTTAATATTAATGTGAAAATCAATTCAAGAGATAGCTATTTAAAAAAAGGTTATTATTTATATTTAATTTCTTTTGATACAAATAAATTTCAAAATTTTTACATACAAATATAAACGGTTTACAATTAGACTAATTTGGTGACTTACTTTATGTTTTTGGGGTGCTGAACACAAATCTGAAATTGTTCACAATTTTTTTTTTCAACAAACGTGAGAAATCATCAAATAACCACTAAAAATCACCTTTATTGTTGTGTTTGGCTTATTACTTGCAAATCCAACTTTTTACGCAAGACCTTATATTAAATTTAAGATGAGAAAATTACCTACAGTTGACGTGTTCATAATTTTTTTTACAATTGCGGTTTTCGTGGAAAAGATCGTTGATAAAGAGGTGAAAATCAGAATTATTTTTTTACAGTCTTTCCATTAAAAACACTAAAAGTAAGCATTGCACTGTAAACATTAATAAAAATAATAATAATAAAAATAGTTAATTTCTATAGCTCAGTTTTGTTAAGGTTCACCTCAAGTGCGCTTTATACTAACTAACCTAACCTAATATAATTGTAATATAACAGATATACTACATGGTATATCTGTTATTACAGTATATATATATGCAAATTAAAACTATGATATAAAATACTCATCAGCAGCAGGCTCACTTACATGCACAATTTAGAATAAATTAGGTGTATAAATAGTCAAATGTTAATTGCAAATATCAAAAGAGCAAGAAAATAGAATAAATACAGAAAATAACCTAAACCTAACGGGAGCTTGTTATTGAAAACCTTATACCAAATTTATATTTAAGGTTAAGTTTAAATATATATGTGTATTGAAATGCGCTGTATTTATGACCAAACAGAACAAATTATTATTTTTTTTAATAATTTATATATATACAACGATTTTGTATTCCCATGAATATAAATTCAACTCATTTTGGGACTGTTAATTTTTGCTACATAATATTAAGTTTAACCGAGTTTTCAATACAAATGTGGAAAAGAAAATATAAAAACAAAAAACATACATAAGCAGTAGGAATATAACATAAATAAACATACAGGCTCGAAACATACGGATACAATAGAAATACTAACATTAGATATCTGCAAAGGTTACGGACGGCTATCAAAACATACTTGGTATCTATGATAAATGGCTTAAGAAATTAAATCGCAATTCCTTAGGCAACTGGTTATAGCTGGTGTAAGCAATACCTTCCAATGACTTCAGTCCATATTTTGTAGAGTGTATTTTTGATATGTGTAGTTTGTGGTATTGTCGTGTATTAATTTATTGAACATTGTTATTATAGATAAGTTTTATATTTATGTGTGTATGGCATTGAATCATATTTAAATTAATGTTTGTTATCTCATCGCTAGGAATAATCTAAACGGTAATACTAGTTGCGTGTCGGTAATAAATAAATAAATCAATAAAATTAAACTCTTCTTTAAAAAAACTTACATACGACAATATTTCATTCAAAACATTTTACAAGTAGAAGCAATTCTAATATTATGTACCTACCAAATTAAGTACCGTGGCTTCCTTATCAGACACAAGAACTCCTCTTTTCTGATAAGGTATACCACCAAGAATACCATTTAATCAAATACGTTTTGTAAATTACTTGTAATGCAACTTATAAGAAATAAAAAAAGAAAGAATACAAAAATAAGAATAAAAAATACGTATCTATGTAAAATAAAAAACATGTTTAAAAAAATTTAATCATAAATATTTTGTTAGAATCTTAAACAAAAACATTTCTAGCAAAAAAAAATCTTATAATTATCTAAAACAAATAGTTTCTTTCAGCTAGCCAATTTTTCAATATATCTGTTATATGGAGGATCTTTATCAATAGGTTGTGGGTGAATTCCGAAAAACCATGGCTATTTAAACATTTAAGATGTTCTTTGATTCTAATATTGATATTACGTCCTATCTTACCGATATAAAATTCCGATGCCTGAGTGCCTCAGTTAGTCATCCTTATCTTTTGAATTAATTACAAATTTACCTTTATTGATATTTGCATAAAAAGCCGCTATTACTTCAGATTGAAATTCTATTACGCCGTGGGTAGAAAAATCATGAATAAATTTTTATTTAAAAAAAAATTTCTCCAACCGCAATTGTTCAGTTGTAGATTGTATTACTTGCAAATTAATTGTGTAATGAAATACTTCTCTGCGTTTGGTAATTCAATCTTGTAATAATGTGTAATGCTGCCGCACTGTGCTTTGATCCCGTACAAGGCTAGGGACAAAAAAAAACAAACTGTCGTTATTATTTATTTATTATTATTTACTTATTTTTGTTTACTTATTTTTTTTACCTACCTGTTATTGTTTACTTATTACTTACTAATATTTGCTTATTACTATTTACATATTTTTATTTTCTTATTATTATTCACTTATTATTATGCACTTATTACTATTTACTTATTATTGTATTTGTATACTTTTTATTATTTACTTATATTTATTAATGTATTTTTATTTACTTATTTTTATTTGCTTATTATTATTTACCTATCATTATTTACTCACTACTTCATGTTAACAAAAATATGGTCACCCTATGATTGTGGCTAATTGGAGTACAGATACTTTATGATAATTATTTGGGTTACAATGAAATAATTATTGTTGTAATCTATAAATGTACGGCTCAACTTAAAGATTTACGGGAGATTTTATGGTTGTTTATTGTTATATTATTATATATTATTGTAACATTGTATGTATTTAAAAAAAAATTATAATATATCGTTTCACCAAAATTATAAAGCCAATCACCTCAACGCAGAACTATTCTAATGATATGAGGGGCTACTTTGTTCGTTGTTTTTTTTTTTTTTTTTAATTCAAGCATAAATAACTAAATATTTAGCATTCCTACGGGCTGGGACTAATTAGGCAGAAATCTATATGTTCCACTAAAAACTCTCGAATGATGAGTAAAATATGATTTTTTTTTTTGAGAAATTTTTGCCAAGGTCAAGGCAACTCTTGTTGGCTCGCGACTTCTTTTTTATCAAGGAAATATGTAGCTTTGAAATGCATATAGAATATACTTTTTAACACAGGAAAGAATACTAGAAATTTCAGTATTCGAGTAAACACCTAAGGTGTTTAAATAATAACAATTATACTGAATTTCTCAATCATATTTTAGAAACTAATCATTATTTTGATAAAAATAACTGTTTAAAAATTTAACATACAGATACTACCGTTTTACAATTAGACAAATTTGAAATGTTAGAAATCAGAAAAACATTCATATTGAATTAATAATGAAACACTTTTTTTAAAATAGCAATCTCTGGAATTTATTTTCACAGTGATATTAATAATTTTTTTTTTCTAATTTAAATGTATTATTCAATGTTTTATAATAAATTTTTATTAACATTTTTTGATTAATTATTTACCTACTTTAATAATTTTTTGGTCATGTTTATAATTTGTCTATTCTTACATTATTGTGTTCATTATTGTATCGACATGTTTATCATTTGTCTATATTTGACATCATTATTTTTTAGTATTCTATATATTCCTGATGAAGGAAGAATCGCTTTCGAAACATGTTGATATGTGTATATTAATAAAGTGGTGAATACAAGTAATATTTAATAAATTTATTGTAACATCCATTAAACTTTTTTTGGGTAAAACACATGTACAGTTTTTTTTTCAAATACGTTTTTACAAATTAAGTAATTACTTTTTAGCATTTACCAGTAAAGTCTCTGGTAGGTATATAAAAACAAATACATTTATTTTTAGTATATGATAAAACAGAAAGAAAAAAAAAATAATAGAATTTGAAAACGAAAATATTCATATAAGCGATTCTAAGAAACATTAAATTAAACAAGTTAAAATATTATGTACATATACGAGTAAAACGTTAAATCCACACAATAAATAATACGCAATAGAAATGTAGTTTAACGTAGATATGAATGGAAATCAATGTTGCAACTGACTTAATACCCTTTGACTATAGCCAATTTAGCATTCGCTCTGTCTGTCTTACACTTGCCTGACATTGTATATCACCATCACAATTGAATTTCATAATAATGACAAAAGGTCCGATTGGATTACGAAACACGCCCACTTCTTCTGTTCTTCCTTATTCTCTGGTTAAATCTAATATTTAAATAATACGTCGTTAAATAATATAAACCAGATAATTCATTGTAAACAAAATAACAGAAAAAAAACAACATAATGAAAACAAATCTGATTTTTTTTTTACTAACTAACCATGGCGCCGTTTTGCTACAGGGGTAGGCAAAGAGGACTTATTGTTTCATTCACATTCGTACATTATTTTCTGTTATTCCGACTTCTGACATGGCCCGACACAAGTATTTAATTCACTCGATTGTGCCATGTATTCCTCGGACGTCCTCGGCTTCTTCTTCCATTCAAATTCACGTCATATATTCTCCTTACACTAATTTCTTCGTTCATTCGCCCTACATGCCCGAGCCATCTAAGCGTCCCTTTCTTAATCTTACTCATTACGCTTACATCAGCCTTGCATTCTTTACGAATTTCAACATTTTTCACAAGATCATTCATTGTTTTACCACACATTCGTCTGAAAGATCTCATTTCTACAGCACTCAACCTACTTTTATCCTTCCTGGGCCAGTTCCATGCCTCATTGCCGTACATCAGGGTTGGTATCAGCATTCTATTGTGGACTGCTAGCTTCGCTTTTTTGAACAACTTTTTGTTAGCGCCAACCGCGTTCAGTCCTCCATTCATGGAGTTTAGTGCATTGCCCCTTATTTCAATATAATCGGTTGAAATGAGATGATTGGCAAATTACCATAAAGCAACATTCACAGATATTACTATCCATAACGGTTCAAATCACCCGGTATCACGAAAAGACTCAGATTATCATCCAATGGTTCACCGATTAGGTAAAATCCAGCGGATAATTTCGAAAGTGAATTAGCAACAATCAAAAAAATTAAGTGTATGGATACACCACACACTTAATTGACAACATTTTAAATAATAAATTGTAGTCCTGGAAATCTTGCTAAAGGACCATGCTTTTCATGATTTTGCTAGCAGATTAGGCGGTTGGAGACGGACATGTAGTTGGTAATGTAATTTTTGTCCCCGCTTTTGTGGATTGGTATAATGATTTGCTTGTTACCAGACGTTGAGGGTGAGAGAAGATAAGCCAATTGGTCCCGCCGATTCCCGCATTTTATATAAAACATGGGTGCAATTAAATCGTATCCCGCACTTTTATTTTGATCACGTTTTATAAAATAATTATGTGCACATGACTAATTGAAATTAATGCAGTGCATATGGGGTTTAAAGTTGTCATAATTAATGTTTATTCAATAAAAATATAGTATTTAATAAATGCTGGCGTCCCACAGGGATCGATTCTGTCGCCGACATTGTTTTTGTTTTACGTCACTGACCTCTTGGCATGTGCACCAACCCTTTGTTATTATTTATATGACATTATGTTATTATGATAGTACAGTCCATGAGAGCTTTTTGTTTGATAAGCCCCTAAGGGGTACAAAGGGGGGGGGGAGCTATAAGCATAGAATGTACCGTTACCTCGAGAGGTAACCGTCGGGGTAAGAATAACCTCCTCGAATTTAATGTTTGCAAAGATCCAATCATGTCTGATTACATCTGAAAGGGATCGAAAAAACAGTTTAGTCTCCTTTAATGGAAGCAATCTTCCCAACAAGCCCTCCATTGATATGCTTGGTGTAACCTTAAGTGACCAGCTTAGGTATGGGGGCTCCATCGAAGCCAGAGTAAAGTTAGCCTCTTAGAAGCTGGGCGTATTGTACAGAGCCCGGAGATACTTTAATAGTACACAACTGCTGACCCTGTACAAATCGCAAGTGCGCCCCACTGTAGAATTTGGCAGTCACCTCTGGTCGGGAGCATAAAATATCTGAAAAAAACCCTTGACGGTACAGAAACGGGCGGTCCGTTTGATAGATTGGCCTATCTTAACAAGCGGATCGCAATTTTTTGAGTGCAGACGTTAAGTGGGAATGCTGTTCTTTATCTATCGGTATTTTAATGGAAGATGCTTTGAGAAACTAGTGTCATTTATCCCTTTGGCACCGGTGCACAGTCGGGAAACACGCCAAACGCGCGCCATACATTTGCACGCGGTTGACATTATGTCATGAACTGTGTGGAGTTAATGTAAAAAAAATCGTTTCGAATATCAATTACAGTGGCGATTTTTTTTTTGTTCATAAAATTGTATTTTGGGTCGCAGCATTGTGCGCCCGCGGAAATGAGTCTGTAAGGTAAATAATCTTTATTAGCTCTCGGATAACATCGATGGCGGGTATTCAATAATGAATTCAGAATAAAATACGTGCTAGAAATAAATTACGTTTATTCATAAAATCATTTTGATCAAACGTCGAAGCAAAATATTTTCCAATAAGCTTAAAATACTTATCTATAAAAAAACTTCTCCTTGTGATGCTCAAATATAAACATAATAAAAATAATGAAGTTGGGCCGTCATCCAATATTATTATGGAATCTCACGCACCTAAGTATCGTTTTTTAATTTTAATAATGTTATTATCGAGTTCTGAAAGTATTAGTTTTTTTTATTATTTTGACAACTGTTTAAAAATTGATTTGAACGCCGAAACAGCTATCACAATAATAAAATAAAAACAAGGGTTCTTGTGGAACAGTAACATTATTAAATTTGATTTTACTAAATAAGTAAAAAAAAATAACATCGAGTTATAAGAATTAAACACATAAACAAAATACCGTCAACACTGGTCACCAATAATACTGTAAATTATCGCATTTACGTGCGGCGATGCTTCGCCTTTGTTTCGACCTACACACCAAACGCAAAACTTGCATTAGCTGCACCGTTTTTAGCATGCTTCCATGTCATAATATATCCATTTGATTCTATTTTCTATGTTCATCTAATATCTTCAATAAGGAACTTCGGTGAAAAATATAATGACTTTAAAAATATATATTCATATACTCGTACATTAGCAAACGCCGATTCTAAAAATATAACGATCATATATTATATTATACGTAGAATTTATAAATCGTTATTAAATTTAAAAGTGAATAAAAATCATCTAATAAAAACACCGTGTTATGTTGATACCATTGCATTTGGAACATCTGACTTCACGTGCGTATTCCGTTTTTGAATTAGTATGGACATTTGTATTTTTCGATTCTATTTTGTATTTTTATTAGTTTTGGCGAAATTTAAACTTAATTTGGGTAACTTTAAGTTCTATGATTGTTTGTTTTTTAATAAATAATAAAATAATAACTTTGTTTACCTCACTTTATTTGTTATATAATTTTGCCGACCGGGTTGTGTCTTAGTTACAGTCACCATTTACAAAAAAACAATTGCGGAACCGTTCCTGCCTTTAAATCTACATCCCTCGAAGAAGTAATGAAGCAAATACTAAATTCACCGAACAAACAGTGTGTACTCGATCCTACTCCGACGTGGCTACTGAAGAAGTGTTGCAATGAAATAGCTCCTTTCCAGTTCATCTTTTTAATAAGTCACTTAGCATGGGTGATTTTCCAAAATCCATTAAATCAGCTGTCGTAACTCCATTATTAAAAAAAACAATTAGACGCTGAAGATCTTTCAAATTACCAACCCCTTTCAAATCTTCCATGTATATCTGAAATCTTAGGACAAATTACTGCTTCAGAGATAGTATTTCACTTAAATTCAAATATACTGTTAACTAAATACCAATCTGGATACAGAAGGTTTCACTCAACGAAACTGGATTACTACGCGTTTTGTCGGATATAACTCTTGCCATCGAGTCGGGTAAACTGGTACTTCTTTCAGTTTTAGACATGAGTTCCACTTTTGACACGATTGACCATGTTTTGCTTATTACACGATTGTAAGAATCCTTTGGTTTAAACTGTGGCGTTACGAATTGGCTGACATCATATTTACAGAATCATGTACAAGCCGTGAAAGTGGGGCAACACCAATCATCCTATGCAACCCTTTCATCTGGAGTACCCCGGGGGTCCGTCCTGGGCCCACTGCTTTTTATCCTCTTCACAAATGATGTCGCTAAAATAATCGAATCATTTGGTCTTAAATCCCACTGCTATGCTAACGACCAGCAAGTTAGTTTTTATTGCTTGCCCGAAAAAATGAACTTTCTGAAAACTTGCACATCTGAGTGTCTATAAACAATTACTCGTTGGATGACTTCAAATGGATTGAAGCTGAATCCGTCAAAGACTGAGTTTCTCTGGACCGCTACAAGCAGATGTCTGCATAACATGTCCCCAATAACTATTTCTGGAACTGACATTACTCCAAAGACATCTATCAAATTACTGGGACTCAATCTGGACGCTAATTTGTCCCTTAAAATCCAAGTGAACAGAACTATAAGCACAGGGTTCTTCCAATTAAGGCAAATTAAAGCAGTGCGGAGAAACCTGCCAAAACAAGCGACAAAATTAATGGTTAAATCGTACTTTGTTTTACATCTATATTATTGCAATGGAATATATGCAGTCTCTCCAACTATCAAATTAACAAATTACAACCCATTTTTAACGCTGCGGCAAGATTAGTTACAGGCGTATCTAAATACTCCCACATTTCAGAGCATTTAAAAATCATCACTGGCTCAAATGTTCTGAAAAAATCCAGTACAAGATTTGCTGGATGGTATTTAAATCAATTAACGGGGTGGTCCCGGCTATCGGAACTCTGCATCCCAGAGAATTCCAATTATCAATCAATTCCAATCCTAAAGCCTGGTATAAACTGCCATACGATCTAAGATTGATTAAAGACTTGACAGAATTCAGAGCAAAAGTCAGAACTCATCTCTTTGGAAAGTCATATCCATGAATGTTTCAGTTGCATACCTAATAAACAAATAATTATAAATATTTGTAAATGTAAATAATTATTTTCAAAAATCTCAAATAAAATCATGTTTCAAATAAATACCTACTCTTCTTTTGTTAATAACCTTCTAATGTATATAATATCAATGACAAATAGGATTTAAACAGTAACTTCAATGCCATGCAATGTGCAGTGTTTTCTAATATGAGTATATTTGTCTTGTGCGTGCAGTCATATCATCTCAGCCTAAAACATAAAACACTCCAGATTAAATTTAACGTTTTAATCTGGAGTGCCCTACCGGGTAAGTATGTTTTCTGTATATGTACATAATAAGATAAACCCTAGAAAGTAGTATTTGTACAGCGCCCTTGAGGTGATTTTTCAAATACAAATCATCCAAGTATTATTTTTATTAGTTCATAGTTTAGTAGTGTGCTGCCCTGAAGAAGCTACGGTAATAGCGAAGCCCGGTCGCTAAAAGTAAATAACAAATAAAAGTGATGTAAACAATGTTATTGCTTCATTATTTTTTAAATTATAATATCACATCACCAAGTTACCACCTTATATGAAAATATCTATAATTGTTGTTCAACATAAACAACTATTATTAATTAAAAAAAAAGACTATTCATAGGATAACCAATTATCAGTACGGATGTTATGATAATTTTAATGCTCAATACTATTTTTATGCTTTGAGTAGAAGTTCCTAATAAGTTAAATAATTTTATTTCTTATGTTTAGTTATGGTTTACAATGAATATAATATTACATTTTGTACGGTGAAGTTCATCCATGTTTTGACATTTGACATTCTAACCTCAAAACTGATTAAAAACGACCGGCCATAGATTTGGAGCGTTTTTGGCGTGCTTTGAAAAATTGAATCCCTGAAAATTATTTTTACTACGGAAATTAAATTTAGAAAAAATATTAAATATACTGGTATTCAAGTTTGAACGTCATCGTTGATGCAAAAAAAATTGTACTAGAGATGTTAGTAATCAAAGATATGTACTCGTTCCAGTCACCAAATTTTAGCCATGCGTAGGTACAGCGTCTTCCTCTACCTCGTTTCTCGTCAATCTTTCCGCTAACTACAGCAAAGTGAACAGGGGCTCCATCGAAGCCAGAATCATGTTAGCCTCTCAGAAACTGGGCTACGGTATGACCGGTACGGCCCGTATTGCTATCTCTGTACAAATCGCTAGTTTTCCCTATTGTTTAAATTCGCAGTCACGTCTAGTCTGAGACCCCAATATACCAGAAAATAACGCTTGACACTGTGCGGCAACTGTGCACTGGGCGATCATTTTATAAATTCTCCTAAAAAATGTTTTGCAATCTTTAGAGCACAAACATCAGGTGGGAATGCTGTCCTTATACTACTGGTATTTCAGTGGATAATGCTCTGATGAACTAGCATAAATGATCCCATTGACACCGATGTACAATCGGGAAACATGCCAAACTCGCTCCCAACATTCTTACACCTTCAACATTTGTCACGTTAGAACAAGTCGTTTCTATTCTGTCCTCGCCCCAGCGTCTCCAAAGATAAGACCCAGGGGGAAATTAGTTTTTACTCCGGGCCTCTTATTTGAAGTTATTGTAAAAAAAATTGGATGTTGCTATTTTAAAATGTGACCGATATATCGTGATTATGCGACGAAAAGTGGCCAATTTAAGATACCTGTCCTTGGCGGACTGAGACTGAAGACCTTTGCATAGAGACAAATTCACAGCTTTGCAAGTCAGAATATTTACGTACATGAAACAAAATATGCTTTATTTAAAAATTATACCCTCGAAGAGCGTGCATCCATGCAAAAATCCTCATTCTTAATCTGTTAACAAACAAGTATTTTGACTTGACCACTTTTCTTTGTATGCTCACGATATGTATGGTTATTTCCATCTAAACGTCTGCGAACCGTTAAGGCGGGTCTCTTGCGAATGGCTTTTCGAAACATTACACAAAAGAACATATTTTCGAACACATTCCGTCTCCTACTAAAATGTTTTTCTTTTGTTAAAAATAAAACATTTTGTGCAAACAAGGTGAGTTCTAGAATTTGAGTGTACTACATATTTTAGGTTGGGGTAAAATATTAGTGTTTTGTTTATTTTTTAGAATAAAAATAATTTAAATGTCAATAATTATGTTTATCACAATATGTCCGTTAAAAAGTCCGGAATATGAGGGTTGTTATGTTACCAGAAATAGCAAACACAATAAGAAAATACGTAACAGTAAAATAAATTATTATTATTATTGATACATAAGAAAAATTCTTTATCATAAAATATAATATAAATAAAATAAAAATCATAATCTGGCTCAGCACACATAACCTAAAAAATCCGTCCGATTTATGCAGTGACTGTCGATGTATCGTTCTCATATATACATGTGGACAAGCACCGTGAGGTAGTTATTAAAAAAATAAACAAACCCTTACTCTCCCTTTCCTTCCCTTCCCCTCCCTTTCCCTACATTCCCCACCCTTCCCCTCACTTCCCCTCCCTTCCGCACCCTCCCCTCCCTTCCCCTCCCTTCCCCAACCTTCCCCTAACTTCCCCTCCCTTCCCCTTACTCCCCCCCCCCCTAACCCCCCCCTTCCCCTCCTTTCCCCTCCCTTCACCATCCTTCTTCTCCCTACCACTCCCTTCCACACCCTTCCCCTTCCTGCACCTTTTCACTCGCCAAGGGAATGTTTTCCATCAGTGACGGAAAGCAAAAACATTGTGTATTGTACACACACATGTGTACGGTAAAGCCGCTTTGTTTTGTGTTTCCGTATAAATATTTTGAAAAAACATTCGTAGGAGACGCGGCTGTACACTCATACCTCATACTCGTGCAAATTTTGAAGCAATTTAGTTCGGCAACTTTTTCTCCCTCGTCATTCATCAAACTTCCCTGTTTTATTGACCTTGTATTTTTTTGTAGGCCTTATATTTTTTCAATGTTGGTAAAACTGTTGCACTCTTACCAGTCATGAAAGTTTTGAAGTCATGAATTTTACCAATAAATCAATCTTGCCTCGAATGTTGTCAGTTGGCTCCATTTGAGATTGGTGCCTCTCGTGATTGCCAGAGATATTTAAACTTTATTATTTCTATTAATAATTCTATTTCGCAATTTCATCAATACGACGAAGAACCACTTACTATAAATACCGTAAAATGATTAAATTTACATTTCTAATATTAGCTCGCCCACCCTTCTTACGGATGAATAAATTTAAGAGACTGTTCGAGTAGCTAGACCTAATAAAATTATCTACAACTTCCGCTAAGTAATAATTAGTTACGTGTTTAATTCGTAGAAGTTTATTTAATTAATTTTTAAATGTAAATCAAGTCTAATTTGATAATGTTTTATTAAATATTTTATTTAATTTTATTATCGTAACAGCTGTTTCGGTTTTCAAAGCTAACAGTTTGAAAATAGCTTTTAATGCCGAAACAGCTCTCACAATAATAATAATATAGGTAATATAAAATATAAAACAATAATAAACAATTTGTCGGTTTCCGTGGTTGAGTGGTTACGATCCTTGGCTACGAATTAGGAAGTAGCGGGTTCAAATCCCGGACGGTGCAAGTAAATTTTATTTGATTAAATTGTGTTATTTCACAATTTATTCATTGAAAATAATATGCCGTATATTTTCGGCACCTTCCAGAGTGGTAGATACTGTCAGTATTTTCCTGGGGAAAAGCCATCATTCAGAATCGAAACGTTGCTTGAAATGGCTTTAGCCGTGCTTAGTGACCAGATCTGAAAAGCCAAGTATTTCCCCACCTTTCTTCTGCCCCATCTCCTTCCTCTCCTCGATACCTTCAGCCTCACTACATACCCCGATTGGGGATGCCATAGTCTCACCGGCTCCAGACGGTTGGTAGCAGTTGGGACTCTTGTGTGGTAATCACATAAAATAAAACTGAAATACTTGAGACTGTAATAAATAATATTATCAAATATGATATAACTACTTCATTTTTTTTTTGTTAAACTTGTATTGGCTGAGAAAAAATTATAAAACATTATAACTTTGTTCCACGTATTTATATTAAACTGGACTGGTTTCATCCTACTATAAGCATCTTCCATTCCATGACAGAAACAAAAATATAATGATGATCTCTGTAGCCGAGCGGTTAAGATCATCGGCTCCAAATCTAGACGTCACGGATTCGAAACCCAGAGTTTTTTTTATTTATCGTTATTTTACATGCAATTAACCAAAATAATATTTTACAGTACATTTACCTTACTTTCCGGAGCGATAAATACTTAAATATTCTCAGTATCGCTCTGGTGAAGAGACAATATTTAAGGATTTAGTCGAGTTAATTGAACAGACCTGAAGAGCCAGGAAATTCCCAATCTTATTAATCACCTCATTTCCTTCCCACTCCTTCATCCACACAAAATATCCCAATTGGGGATGACATAGACCCACTGGCTCCGAAAAGTGCCATATACACATAAATAAATGTCATGTGCGTAATGTCTGACTGTGCCAGGGTTCCTCGTTCAGCCCAGTTTGTAAGGATTGGACTGTTGGATGGTTTGAATTCGTTCGAGAACCTCTTGACGCGCGTATTATTAACTTGTGAGATTAACACAGATACGAGTATTATATTTATGATGAGTAATACAATGGTCTAGTAAGGCTATAATATCCGTACAGTAAGTTATTTAAAGGCTGTTGTTTTACTGAAAATTTTGTGATAAAGAAGACCGAATAAAGTGGTTGACATTATTTATAAATTAGACAGGTTGAAAAACACAGAAAGGCATAATGAAATTAATTATTTGAGATATGATAGTCTATGATTATGTTGCCTTCACACTGAGTATTTTTCAAATATAAAAGAAAAATCATATTCTGAATAGAATTATAAATATGTAAGCATAAAGAATAACATTAAAATATGAAAAAATACTGATAATCAATAGTAACATTACCTTACTTGATTCTATATCTCCTTGCTAGCTGTGGATATTTTTAAAATGATTTAATTGTTTAATGAAAATAAAACAGTAACTTTGTTAATAACCTTAACATAAGCATCTTCAGGGTACAAAAATTAAACTGATGTTAAGCGAACTTATGTTAAGCGAAACCGGTCGGTCGTAATAAAATTAAATAAAATTCTGGTGGTTATAAACAAAGTTATTGTTTTATTTTCATTAAATATGTCTAACCTCAAAGTGACTTCTTTCTATCAAAAAAAAAAGATTTAATTGTTACTATTTATTAAGTCTCACCTCGCTGTAATAAAACAGTGTTGTTGATTTTTTTTATTTCTAAATTAGTTATTAATTATTAATTTGCTGATAATTGGATGTATTTATAATATTATTTAAATCCTTATTATTTAATTGGATTCTGGTAAATTTGGTACATTTTAGAACTTTCCAGAACCTTTTGGACTCACCGCTACACTCGGCCAGTTATTTATGAAAGCTTCTAGAACTTCCTCCATCCATAACTTCCTAGAGCATTAGCGAACCATCCAGAACATACTGGAACCTTCTTGGCTAACATACTTCACCACTCCTTCCAGAAATTTCTACAGCTTCATAGAATCTTCTAGAACTTTCCGTAACCTTTTAGACTCACTGCCAGACGCCGCAATTTATTTCTGAAAGATTCTAAAATTTTCTCCTTCTATAATTTTCTAAAGCATTTTTGAACCATCCAGAACCTTTTAGACTCACCGACATACTTCGCCATTCCGTTCAGAACTTTCTACAGCTTTATCAAAACGTTTAGAACTTTCCGGAAGACTGTTCTTGAAATTTGCAGAGGGCGAAACTTCCAATCCTTATATCTTCAAAAGCACGCCCTTTAGGTAAAAACGGGAACTCACTTCCTAAAGGAGGGATAGAGATCTACCACACCATATAATTCTCTTGATCGTACGGAGCTTTCGTGGGTTACACGTTTTTTTTTGGACATTCTTTTATAATACAAATTGATTATATAATATTGTTAAACTAAACTCCTGTTGACAAGTTACTTGCAGTGGTTTAGCGGATACAAATTCCCGTTGCATGTAATGAATACTACAAAATAAAATAAAAATATTGAAAAATCGTTAAAGCCGATCAATGTCTTTATAACATTATTTTTTTTATTCTTAGAATTGGAATTGCGGAATAATAGGCAATATGTTAATATGTGTAATTTATATAATATAATTTGGATCATCAGTCACCCTCTATAGTCTCATACTAGACGTCAGTCGGAAGGTCGTAACGGAAATTCAAAGTGAAAAATAAAGTTGTACTAGGGTTAGGTTAGGCTAATTGAAACCTTGCCTCTAGCGATGAATCGTTCACGAACGTGCCATTCATTTGTGCCATCTCATATCGATGAATCGTGAGAGTAAGACTCCTAGTAAACCGTACCACGGCTCAATTGAACTGTGACTCTTTTTGGCAAACCTTGGATCCAACGAAGAAAGATTGTTAATTTATATTTAAAGATAAACATATCTCATATGGTCGATAGTATTCATACTATTAAATAAGGTTATTTGTTCTAATTTGTTCATGTAAAATCATCGTATGCGCATCTAACTTGTATAAGGCTAAATTATGCCAATGACTGCGGGACTTCCAATTAATATTTGGCGCCATGACGCATCTTAAAGCAGTTGTTTTCAAAGGCTCACATATTCGCTTATAGAGATAAGAATGATTACTGAATTGACATATCTGTAGGCATAGTACGTGAATAGCGCCTGACAGTCTTTCATCTTAGTGTTTTATACCTACCTCTATAGCCTAGAAGCTGAGAACCATATGATCTAGGAGTCGTGTGAAATAGGATATGAGCTCATGATCTCAGAGTCAGCTCCTAATATGTCCTGACTCTTAAATGAGCCGTCGTTTAATTGAATCGTCCTTTTGAGTCGTACGAAAATATTGAACTCCAGAAGCTGCGATCTCTCGAATTTTGAAATAGTCACAATAATAAAAACTAAAATACCTGCAGAACTTAATAATAACATTATCAAATTTATTTAAATTTAAAAAATGTATTTATGTTTGTAGAAATGTTAGAACTATTTATTTTATTTTCAGTTGGCTGGGTCTCAAGTGGACGATCGCGCTGTCCTTCATTGCCTACATGCCTTTCATAGGGGCGCAATTCCTCCCAGCAACATACACCCTTATTCCAGCTGGGTTGATGGTCGGACTGGGCGGCGGACCTCTATGGTGTGCAAAGTGCACTTATCTTACCGTGGTGAGTTCATTTCTTTTTCTTTATTGAATTCACAAAAAAATGTCTATGAGATTTTCCTAGCATTCAAAGTCATCGAAGGGAATTTTGTCTGGAGCAGCAGTCGCCAAAGTGGTGGTCCTGCGGAAAATTTCGCTGCTCTCTAAAGAAATGTGAACATTGTGTGCATTTTTAAATCCAAATCAAACCAACCCGGAAAATAAGTGAATTTTAATTATTTATTTGTAAGAAACAAGCCGCTTTTAATACAAACATAATATATATAAAAAGGAAGTTTAACAAAAGGTAAGGCAACAAATTTTCTTGTGTTTACAGTGATTAAATACAGATTTTTATTTATAAAGCTAACTAGATAAAGAAAAAACAAAATAAGAAGGAGGCGGGGGGGGGAGGAAGTGGAAAATAGTATCGGGATAGGTGCTCTCGAAACATTTTATACTCGTGCATTAATTTGTGGTCGTACGTATTACTTCTGTTCGATATTTTGAAAGGGCATTGCGAAGAATGTCCATGTTGTGAAATTGTGTACAAATACGGGGAATTGGAGAATTTATCCTAAGATTGGTCATGCATCAAATAAAAAAATCGGTTTGTGTTGCGGAAATGAATTGCACGGATGAATTATAAAAGAAGCATGGAACCCTGTCAATCTCATGTACCATGCCCTGCGTAGAATTTATTTTGCAGTCAAATTAATAAAGTTATAGTTGAAGTTTTACATAACCCGCCTCACTAGGCTAGCGTGTATTGAGGCATTAATTTTGCTCATTATTTTATAACTTTAAAATACCTATGAATATATACTTATATTAAGATATGCTTCGTAAATCGTTGAATCAATAATGTCGAATTTGGGTGAGTGCACCGGTAAATGCCCATCATTACTATTAATAGAATTTTTTACATTTTGTTTGAATATTTTTTGTGAATCAGATTTTTTTATGCTAACCGGAACGATGTTGTAAATTCTTATCGCAAAGTACCTAAAATTCTGTTGCCCAAAAGCAGTATGAATTACAAGAATATGGAGTAAATCTTTATTGGCATTTCTAGTGATACGAGTGTTTAATTATTTCTAATTTTGAAAATGTCAAATCATGGTGGAATTCCATATTAAAATGATTATTTTGATTAAAAAACCTTTGTAACTTTTTTCCACTTATTTATTATCGACCGGACCGGTTTCACCCTATCACGGGCAATTTATAAAATTTATCACAGATTTTAGGTTTATTAATCAAAAAATTCATTTCGAGTGTTTAATCATTTTCATAGTATTTACTTTTGTTTGAATAAAGATTAGTAAGGATTGTTTTAGCATAAATCTGCCGAACGTAAAATACTCTCATTATATTAAAGATTTAATTAGAGTCTGTAATTGGAGGTAGCTTAAGGATTATTTTTATAATCGTTTCTGTGCCTTTATGATTGGGTCTAGTGCAGATGAAGTACCACCTCCCCATGCTAAGATACCATACTCAATAATAGATTGAAAGGCCGAAAAATAAATCATTTTTAAGTGTTGTAAGTCGAGAAAGTTTCGGATGGTTCTGAAAAACTGCATGTTTTTTCTTCTTTTATTTGCGATGATTTGGGTACGAAGATTCCATTTGGGGTGTGTATCAATGGTGAGACCAAGGTACCTCATCTCATTAGTGTGCTCAATGTAGGGGCACTGACAATATTCATTGGGATTCATACATGTATGTATTTTAATAGAGAACTCGTCAGGTGGCTGACCTGTAATATTTATGCTTGATGTGACATATTTAGTTTTCTCGATGTTCAGTGTGAGCGTATTTATATCTAACCATTTTTAACGATGCTAATATCCGTTTCAGCTTTGTTAAAAACATTTAGCCAGGTCCCAGCTTCAAAAAGTAAGACAGCGTCATCAGCATAGCTAACAATTTTCCCCTAAATGTTAAGGTTACATAAGTCAAAAGGAGAAAAGTCGGTCCTAATATGCTTCCTTGTGGATTACGGTAGTCAGTTGAGCACAGGTTGCTAAGAATGTTATTTATTTTGTATTTTTGCTGGGGTCCATTAAGGCAGCTTTTAAAAAAATTAATTATACCGATTTTTTCAAGTTTTTTTATTTACTTACTGTGCGATATTGTCTCAAAGGCTTCAGAAAGGTCTCAGAATATTGAAATACATTTTTTTGCTTTTATCAAGGTTTTTAACACTGAAATCTGCGACAGCGGTAATAGCATCTGTACTTTTATTTTCTTGAAATCCATATTGCTTTTCTGAGAGCAATTTAGAACTGACAAGAAATTTAACCAACTGCGCGTTGATAACTTTTACAAATACTTTAGACAGACTGGTCAGTAGAGTTAGTTGGTTACTTAGACCATTTACTAAAATTTTAAACATGTAATATTCCAGATATATACACAAACCATTATTCGAGGAACACGTTACATGCGTTGATTATGTATAGGGGAAAGAACAAAGCAAACAGCAAACAGATAGGAACTTTGAAGGCAAAAACGAAAATTACTTTATAATTAAAGTCTTTTACATATTTAACATAATATGTTTCAATATATTGTTTTCTTACTACCATGGACTAGGAGTCTATTTATGGTATAGAACATTTTGTCGGAACTATCCTACGTCGCAATCGAGTCAAATTATTTTTTATTAATTAATTGTCTTCTACAAACCTCCAACAAGCTTAACATTGTGTAATTAAAATAATTATACTCTAAAATAATACTACTTAACATTCATAAATACAAAAAACAAGAAATAACAACAATCGCTCATATTATAAATTCTAGATTTCGGATTCAAAAACACATACAATAAGGTACCATAAAGACAACATTAAGAAATAAACTTTTTATTCTATGGTACTAACCACAACAAAACTCCACAACAAAATTCCACTATCACAACAGCCATAATAAATTTAAAAATCAAATAAAACACTCTAAACGTTACATAGGGAGGTCTGAAATAGAAAATATATTAACATCAAATACTACACCTAAATCACTCAACTGCACTTTAAATACCTCACCTTACAATTAATCTATTTTTTTCATCCAGCACATCAATTTAATATATTGTAATTTCGTATTTTGTAAATGAAATCCTCGTCACGGGAAATCCCAGTGAGGATATCATCATTTGTTATCAAGAAGAAGATAATAAACATAATAATATTTATTATTGTGGACTTTGTCAACAGTTCTTTTTTGCGCAAAGATCTTAAGGGCGAGAGGGACGTCGGAGAGTTATTATTTATTAATTCTAAATAATTATAGTATTATTACGCAATACGATAAGCATAATATTTTTAAATAGAAAAATATTTATTAAATATTTTATAAATTTACATTGGATTAGCATTTATCAAAATATAACCAGAAATATTACTTTTTCTGACCGTCCCATTGTATGTTTTACAGAATATTTAATTTACGAATATGATTTATAAAGTGGAGAAAAGTATTTTTAATCCTTTATCGTTGAGTTTTTGTAAATAAACCTAACCAGATTTGTAATCCGCATTACAGAAAAAGAAAAAAACATTAAAGTTACGTAATGTTTATGAAAAAATTAAGCTACACCCTGTTCTTTCTTTATTTATGTCATCGACAAGTTACAGAAAAACCTTCACATTATTTTTTAAGGATGATGAACCTTTTAAAAGTTTTTATAAAACATGCGTAGAATGGTCAGAAATGTGTTATATTTCTGATAATATTTTGATAAATGCTAGGCCCATGCAAATTTAAAAAAAAGCGTAATAAATCTTTTTCTCTTTAAAAACACAATGTTTATCGTATTGCACAATAATATTATCATTATTTTGAATTAATAAATAATAACTCTCCGACGTCACTCTCCCCGTTAACCAAAATAACCATATTTCCTTTAACAATATTTCCTTCAATTTTGTCAACATGTGCAGAAATATTTTCATTTTATAGAATCCACTTTTAAAAGTTTAAATTCCTACCATGAAAATTTTATTTAAATGCAACCAACGCCGAAACAGCTGTCATAATGATAAAAACAAAAAATTCTCGCAGAATTAATAATAATGTTTTAAATTTGATTTAATAAACTTTAAAAAAATCCCTTTGCTCATTGAAAAGGCGGTGAAAATTCAGATTCGATCCTTAGGAACTTATTTTTTCGAAAAGACATTTTCATCGGAAACAGCAATCAAAACGCGGTATCGATTTCGGCTTGAAATAAATACCGTTCTCCATCTCGCCGATATAATAAACTAATTAATGATCCTAAAATAAAATTAATGAATAAAGTAATCAAAATTATTTATTCACCACTTCTCAGTATGTTCACTACCAAAACAATACAATACATTTAAATAAATCAATTAAGAAAACATTGCCATTTAACTACGAGGAAAACACATTACAAATGTAAAAACCTCGCAGAATATAGAAATTGAATTATTTTCTAATTAAATCGGTTTTACCGGTAGTAAAAAAATATTTTAAATACCCGTCCTAATTAGATTAGGGTGGCAGTAAGTAAAATCATCTACATAAGTCGTTGCAATGTGGATTGACCAAAGTTTGAAAATGGCCTTGAACGACTAAACAGCTGTCACAACAATAAAAACTAAAGCGCGTGACGTCAGATGTTCCAAATGCAATGGAACCAACATGACACGGTGTTTTGATTAGCTGATTTTTTATTCACTTTTAAATAACGATTTATATATTCTACGTAATAAAAGTTATTTATTTAGAATCGACGTTTGCTGATCTATGTGAATATGTATTTTTAAAGTCATTATATTTTTCAATTCAGTTCTTTATTGTATTATCAGTTCAACAGTAAGGCGTCATTTGTACAGTCAACAGTTGCACACTCTTATACCGCTTTGCACTTTGCGCAGCTTCTGAGAGGGTCCTATTAGCTCCACATACCACCAATGAAGATCCCGCACCTGAGCTGGTGACAAAGTTACACCGAGTAGGTATGTCAATGGTGTACAGTTGGGTAGAGTGCTCCCATTGAAGGAGGTAGGGTACTCAGTTGGAACCTCTTACAAGAGAGATACGTGAAACCTTTTTGACTAAGAGGAAACCCTCCCGATGTAAGTCATTTTCTACTCCAAAGCGCATAGAATAAATAGCGTACACTAGGAGTGTTTTCTGCATAAAGTTCAAGGGAAGCCCGTGTCCTTTGACTTAGTGCCTTTTGGTTCTAGCCCCGAGAGAGCCAATTAAAATACCTCAAATACAGCGCTCTGTCTCTCTCTAACAGTGCCTGTAATGTATAATGCCATTCAATTTGATAGAAAAAAAATTATGGTAAAATTATATTTTTGTATTAGAAACTCAAGGCCAAATGGACAGACTTTTGGATCACTATACACGCCCACATCGCGCATGTTTGTAGTTTTTTTTTATTTTTAATAAATGATTTAAAAGCGCTACGAATTGTTGGTGACTGACTAACTTCTTTATGTGAATACCTGTAAGAGTCCCAGCTGCTCCCTGTTAACCTGACCCAGTTAGACCATTGTATTGCCAATAAGGAACTTCAGTGAAAAATATTATGGCCATAAAAATATGAATTCATATACGAGTAGATCAGCAAACGACGATTCTGAATATTTACCTATTATTTATAATTTTAGGTAGAATTTACAAATCGTTATTTAAAAGTAAATATATAATTAACCATCAAAACACCTTGTTATTCTAGTATCATTGAATTTGGAACATCTGACGTCACGTGTGTATTCTGCTTTTGGATTAGTATGGAAATTTTTATTTTTCGATTTTGTTTCGTGTTTTTAATGTGTATTTTTTTTTTAGTTTTGTCGAATTTAAGCTCTGTAATTATTTAATCATTGATGAAGATAATATTACCAAATGAAACACTAATCCGAAAAAACAACAGAAAAATAAAATTAAGTCTTGAACTTAAAGTATGATATCGGTGTATATGGCTTATGTTATTCCGACTTCTGACATGGCCCTACTAAAGTATTTGATTCACTTGATCGTGCCATGTCTTCCTCGGTCGTCCCCGGCTTCTTCTTCCATTCAAATTCGCGACAAATATTCTCCTTACACTCCTTTCTTCGTTCATTCGCTCTACATGCCCAAACCATATAAGCGTCCCTCTCTTAATATTGCTCACTACGCTTACATAAGCCTTGCATTCTTTACGAATCTCAACATTTTTCACAAGATCAAACATGGTTTTACTACACATTCGTCTCAGAGATCTCATTTCCACAGCATTCAGTCTACTTTCATCCTTCCTCTGCCAGTTCCATGCCTCACTGCCATACATCAGGGTTAGTACCAGCACTCCATTGTGGACTGCTAGCTTTGCTTCTTTGGACAACTTTTTGTTTGCGCCAATCGCGTTCAGTACCCCGTTAATGGAGTCAATTTCCCTATCAGTCTTTCCATCTCTCGTAAACATACTTCCCAAATACATAAACTCATCGACCTGCTCCAAGTATTCATCATTCACAACCATATTGCACACTGTTTTCGTACTCTCTCTTTCGTAGTCAAGTCGAATATAATTCTTCTATGTGGTCCCCTCCCTATAAAATTCACTCTGACTCCATTGAAAAAGTTCAATATAAATTTCTAAGACACTAACTCTGAACTCGGATTACCTATTGAAACTATAAATTACAATTACTCAATGAAAGAGTTAAATTATTAATACTCTCAGAAGACTTGTTTCTGACCTAACTTTTATTCTCAAACTTGTTAATTGTATTATAGAGAGCCCTGATATAGTCAGCTTAAATAAATTTTATATTCCAACTAGAACTAGTCCATCCAAATTTTTATTCAATTGTAAAAAAAATTTCGGGACTGTGTCATTCAAAAAATTCACCTGTACCCAGAATTTATTCAGAAGGTAATATTTTTTCATACATGGTCGATATGTTGAACAGCTCGGAATACAGATACAAACAAACGATTATTGCATACATCCTCAACAATTATTAAGATATGTGTCTAAAGTATAAGTATCAGAAAATGAGAGGTATGTTTTGAATATTCGCCCCTGTAGCTAATTATTTGGAATGGTACTAACAATGTGTTATTCCTGTATTTTTTCGTGAGACAAATGAAGTATTTAGTTGTTGTATTTCATGAAGGTTATCTATTTTATCTATGTACCTACTATGATGTGTTTTACACCTGTGTGACTATTTTATGTAACAAAAATTTTAAAAGCCCATATAAGGCGTATGAAATATAAAATCACCTCAAGGATATAAATGATGTCACTAACGACAATCTATTATTACTACTTACGGCTTCATTCATAGATTCATCGATTTATACCAAACAAAATGTATAATGCATTTGATCCGTGAATGTGATGCGATATTAAATATACAGGCTATTAATTTTATCTACAAGTAGGTAATTTTATACAGGACCATACTTACCTGTGATAAATACTTTTTATTAGCGAAATTTATGTACGGTTCTGCACGCAGAGAACATAATATTTCAAAACACATGTTATTGGAGCTATTATAGAATCCTCGAATGTATTTTATAAATTATTTATTTTCTTGCTCAGTTTTAGGAAATCAAAAGCATATTTTATGATGGATGGTACAGTAGAGGTATTTGATTAGAATTTAGAATTTATCTTGCTAAATGTGATTCTTCTCTTTGTAAGAAACGAATATATGTGTGAGGCTTTGAATAATGTTCATAAAATAAGATACATGTTAATAGGATATATAGGCATTACGTCAGTGGTATTCGCGGGTATTATGAATTTATTTGTGTGAAAGTCTCAAATTTTTTTTTTTAATTTGGACCGACTTTTATGCATCTTAATTCCGGGGAGAGTTTATTCAAAGATGGAACCCTTAGTCCATGATACTCCGAAAGCGCGATCTCCAAACTTAGTATTTGGCTTACGTTTAGGTTCTATCAGTCTCCCGATAAAAGATGATGATGCTGAGCTAAGAGTTGACTGACTTAGACCGATGTTTTCTGGAACGCATTGTACTGGATTCTTTCGGAACACTTGAGCCAGTGAAGGTTGCGAAGGTGTTCCGAAATAAGCAAATATTTACAGGCCCCGGTGATGAGCCATGCTGTAGCATTAAAAACGGATTGAAGTTTATCAGTTTGGTATTTAGGAAGGCTGGCATAAAACCATTACGGTAATCAACATATGAGAGTACATAGGAGTTGATCAATAGTTTTTTTGCCTCTGTAGAAAGGTTGGAATAATTGATTTAATAAGAGACAACTCATATTAATGGTATATTGGAAGTAATGTCTGGCAAGCGTATTTAATATTTGTATGAATAATTTTGATCTGTTCATTATGCACCACTGCACAAATGAAAAATATAGAAGAACAAAGATGATGTTCTCTCTTTCAGTAAAGGATTATGCATTTGGCTCTGAGTCGGAGTTACGAGTTCAGTTCCCGCTGGTCGCTGTGCGAAGAAATATTTGTCACTGATTATTCACTTTATTCAATCGCTACACTGTTCTGTACTGGTACTGGGAAGTTGATTGTTTAGGTAAATAGGCATAATATAAATGGTATTTATAGCTATGGCACGATCCATTGATAAATTGTTGCATAGAAATTTAATCCGTTTAAGAGGAACGGCTGCGCGGTCCGTTTCAGAGAAAAAATAATTTTTGATTTGAGGCCAAAATACTCACCCAAACCAATGATTTTTTTTATAAAGAGGTATAGTAAATCTCTATCACGGATTAAAAGAAATTTATTTATTTTTATTTTACATTATCAAATATAGGCCATTAAAGGAATTGATTTGTCGCGATTTTAGAGGCAACTTTAACATTTATTTGGGGGCTAAAGGCCATTAAAACTTTTCTTTTACCCCACATGCTTTTAAAATATAATGATATATTAAAAATATATATATATTAAAATAAGCGTTATGGTGGACTTTAAATTAAATTAAAAACCACCAATTTACGTTGGAACACAAAGTTTGCCGTATTTCATTTAAAATATCGACCCGAAACGTTTTTTTTTAAATATATTTTTTTTTGTTTACTTTATCATATTTACATACCAAACATGAAAATTTAAAAAAAAACGCTTAACACGCAAATTATTATCTAAGTTGCCTTTAAATTATGAAAATTCATTTTTTCCATGCCATATACTCCATATCATAATTCAAATAAAAATAAATAAAATACTTCTCATCCATGCTAGACATTTACTAAATCTTTAATTAAAAGATATATCATTCCGTTTGGATGGGTATTTTGGCCTCAAATCCAAAATTACGTTATCTATATAACAGGCATTGCAGCCGTTCCTCTTAATATTAATTGCTCTTTACGGAGGGAATTAATTTTGCATAGTGACATACAATCTAAATATTGCAAGGACAAATATGGCGGCATTTGAACCAAGATCGTGATCCGGAATGAATTTAGTTCCGTTTTAATAACAATAATAATAATAAGAGTTAATTTTCATAGAGCAGCTTTGCGAAGGTTCACCTCGAGTGGGCTTTACATTAACTCGCCTAACCTAATATAATTGTAAAATAATAGATATACTACATGGTGTATCTGTTATATGCAAGCACTTTAAAACTATGACATAAAATATTCACGAGTGGCAGACTCACTTACTCATTTCACAATTTAGAATAAACTAGGGGTATAAATAATCAAATGTAAAGTACAAATATCAAAAGAGCAAGAAAATCTAAACAAAATAACCTAATATAATTATAAAATCATATGTATATTACGTGCATCCAAATTAAAACCACAATTTAAAATATTCACTCACGTAGATGAACATTTTAGATATTATAACCTAACAATTTAGAACAAATAACAACAAAGCAAGAGAATATTATATGACATTATGTACATGGTTTTTCACTGGATTCTAAGGCCATTGAATAACAAGGGGAAGAAAACTGAAACTAAATAAGGTGTCGAGGATTATATGAAAAAAAATGCTATAAATTCTATTTCTGCGTACATGAAGTTATGTTTTATATTGGAAAAGATTTTTTTAACAATTTTGTTTATAAGATCCGTTAGAGCTAAATTCTGGATAGCAAAATTTGGGGGAAGCTTATTCCAGATGACTGCGATTACAGTACACGAATTTATTTGGCCGAGAGGGTTCAACTAATCGGTTAGCAGCATTCAAATCTGCTGACCTCAAAGAAAGCTGTCTATTACCTGGATCTTGTCGGACACATAGTTCAGATATATAGGCTGGTGCCCTTTCCCTGGAGTGCTTTGAAGGTTGTTAAGGAAATCTATTCTTTCAGGGCATCGAAGCCAATGAAGGCGATCCTTTTGAAGTGGAATTGTAGGACAATATTTAGGCTTACTATATATCATTCTCGCCGCAGCATTGAAGACAGACTATTGGATCCTATAACTATAACAAATCTTATATATTATTCAGATCTTATGACACTGCAAGTTTATAAAAATGCGGTCTCAAGAAGGAGTAGGGTAATAATGCTGAATGGCTAACGCCCTATTTCAATAAATTTTGTAAAACCTATCCGAGCTAGAATACCGTTTTCAATGAAATAATACGTGACTTTGAAACAAAATCTTGTAGAATATAAGTTCCAATGAAACTCTTAAAATATATCTTCTCACCGTATTTGACAAAATCTGACTTTGGTGCTGAATTTGGATCAAACATGAAGTACTTCCATTTCAATCTTTAGGCAGGATCCCCAACACTGTATTTTCAGTAAGTAGAGACAAAATTATTGCCAACTAAACATATTATATGCTTATGTTCAATGCATATTTTATGGATATACTGGCAACCTATGGCTTGCATTGCTCTAAAACCAGGGTAGGCTGTTAGGTTCTGAAATAATAATGTGGTTGATTCCTACCCTATTTTCTATTTCTCCAGTTCCTACCTTTCCAAACCAAACACAATATTTTGAAAGATAGAACACAGTGATCTAATAGTAGTTGCTTTAAGTGCTCTCTCGTTTGGAGAAGAAAAAACTGCTTTCATAAATTTCCTTCTTACAATAGTTTAGGTTATACATATTCATTTCAATCCAAATTTTTAAAGAATTCCTGCGTGAACTATTATTTTTTTTTTTTAATTTCCATAAACAGAATTTGCAATTTAATTATGTACGTTTATTCGCACAATTATAATAGGAGCCTTGAAAGACAGAATGAAAGCAACAAATCTAAACGCTACGGTTGGGCTCTGACATAATAGAATCCGCACGGGACGCTATCGTGGACGATGTTGAAAACTATGTAATCATCAAATGCAAAATTTCATGGCGCCACTTTAAACTTAAAACTGGACCAATTTGCTCTTTAAAGGGGGGCATTAAGTGAGTCGGTGAATATTGTTTACAAATTTTACTGGAATTCCTCAATACTTTCCTTTGAAAATATTTCTCCATTCGAAGGTTAATTGCATAGATTTTTAATGCATTCAGCAAGGAAAGTGCTTATAATTTTTTTTTATATGAATACCGCACAAGTGTCCCAACTGCTCCCAACCGTCTGGAGCCAGTGAGACTATTGCATTCCCAATTGGGGAATGTTGTGAGGCAGAAGGTATTGGGGAGGGGAACGAGAAGAGGAAGAGGAAGGTAGGGAAATAGGGAAATAAAGGTAGGTAAGGCTTAGGTAAATCTTTCTCATAAATTATTTATTACTCCGAGAACTGGGCTGAATAGTTGTGCATACAAGACGTTTCTCCCTTTGACTGAATAATAATGATATCAACTGAGATTTCTTGACCCTGTAGTTCTAGAATAGATTCTGAGAACTTAATCGATTGATTCCATTGTTCGACTTGTAATAGAAACAGAACCAAAGACTGAGGCATACCGTTTAATATCTAATGGGATAAAGCAGAGGTACACATGTTCCTGTACAGATTAAGGCATCGCTTCTATTGGTAATATTTGCGAATTTATGATATTATATTCGCCCTATATGGGCTTTTACATATTTTGTTAATAACACACATGTACAAAACATATCACAGTAGGTACATAGATAAAATCAATAGCTTTCATGAAATACAACAACTAAATATTTCATTTGTCTCACGAACAAATACAGGAATAACATACTGTAAGTACCATTCCAAATAATTAGCTACAGAGGCGAATATTCAAAACATACCTCACATTCACTGATACTTGTATTCTAGATACATATCTTAATAATTATTGAGGATGTATGCAATAATCATCTGTTTGTATTTGTATTCCTAGCAGTCGAACGTACCATATCTACTAATATTGTTACAATTGAATACAATCTTAGATCGAGTACTTGTAGTTGAAATACTAAATTTAATTAAGTTGCTTATATCAGGGCTGTATATAAGACCATTATCAACTTGGAAAATAAAAGTTTGGTCAGAAATAAATCTTCTATCTGAGACTTTTAATAATTTCAGTTCTTTCACTAAGTAATTGTAATTTACAGTTTCAACAGGTAGTAATATGTTAATCGGTGAAAAACGTTTAATAACTCTATTATGCAACGATACGTACAGCAATAAGCAATCAAACAGCAATGAGCGATCCACATATCACATCTTTGTATGTATGTGATATGTGCTCTCCTATCGCTGTTATTCCTTATTTCTTCATTTGTGTGATGCTATATTTTTAATGGATAATTTTCTGTAAAATAATATATAAACAAATGATATATCAAAGTAGGTACGTAAGTACACATAGCGATAGATCCTTCTAAAGTATTGTTTTGTTAATTCAAACATCTTTCAAGGAATTATAGTCAGAAAAATATAGAATTTAAAAATGTAGGCCTATTGGAGAAATATTCAAAACACATTTTTCAGCATGTAGCAAGTAAAATAATTTCCTATTACAATTTATTTTTCAAAGATTATTTTGGATGAGTGTTTTTGATAATATCTCTGAATTTGGCTTTTTACGAGTATGTCTAAGCCTTCCCAATTCCAGATATCGTTGTCTTCACCTAAATAAATTATAATCACTGTAATACAGAATCACTTAGCGAGGCTTAGACATCATGTATACACTGTATCGCGTTATGTACATTCAAGAGAGAATATAGTTATGAGCTGGTTATTAATATTTAATCATTGAAGAAGATAATATTAACATAACCCAAATGAAACATGAAACCGAAAAAACAACAGAAAATAAAAAGATATCAGTCGCATCTGGGACTCGAACCCAGAACCTCTGTCTTTCCGGGACAACCGCTTTACCAACTTAGCTATATAAGTATATCGACTTTTATACGCCGCATATCCTCTCTGCATACTTACTTTACAAATAAGGACGTAAACAGAATAGGCCTTTAGGGGATCAACTGTCCGAAGGATCATCTGTCGGAGGGATCAACTATCGGGGGGATCAACTGTCGTAGGGATCAACTTTCGGGGGATCAACTATCGGAGGCTCCACTGTCAGTGGATCAACTGTCGGATCACTGAAAATACAGCGCTCAGCACAGTTTTTGAATTTGCGCTGAGGGAGTGAATTTTTGAATTTGAAATTTAATGCCAAAATGGACAGTTATTTGGATCACGAAGCACGCCCACAAGGCATTTCTTGTATTATTTTTTATTCTAAAATTTTGATAAATTAATAAATTATCTCCACTAAAATCTCGGTAAAGACGAGAAATCTTTAGCCTGTCGGTGAAAAGAAATATTACATTAACACTTGGTTTGTCTAACTTTAATCCAAACTGAGCCATTCATATTCTCGAGCGATGCCGGGTACACTCTACGGAATTCAGACCCGACTCAAATCTCATCTCAAAATCAACAATTATTTGATACTCCACAGCTCGTGATGTTTGTAAAGTTGGTAATTTTGCATCCGTAGTTGAATTAACCTAGAAATTTCATGCAAAGGAAGCTATGCAAATTTTTCTACACCATTGACTATTTAAAAATTGTTTACCAGCTCTGTAAATAAAACATACTTACCTATTTCCTTAGAAGAATCAAAGTTTTGACACCTAAATTTTCTGAAAATAAAGTGGGATACCAAAAGAAGGTTATGCTTTACGAAGTTTTCGGTTGACAAAATATTATTTTAATTAAAAATATTCTTTAGATGAATTGAACTTCTTCCTAGAAAATCCGTTGATAAGAATTAAGAAAACTTTCTTAATTACGTTGTAAAAAATATAAGGGTAAACCACTTTTTTTTCAATGGAAAATTATGGACGCATTTTAGTTTTTAAAAATACTACTTTATAGCTAAGATTATTTTTGAAAGATTCCCTTGATTATTTTTTCTTTCTTCCAAAATCGTTTAAAAATAAATGAAAAACCGTTTTTTGCACTAACAATATATATTTCTATACTCCACTTGCCAAGCGAATTGTATGCCCATTTCCTACATTCGTGGTGACAAAAGACAGTAGCAAAATATTTTTGGCTGGTATATTCCTTATAATACGCTTTACTCTGTAGGAACCACAAAAGAACTAACCAACGGACACCAACTGTAAAGTTTACCGTTTTAGTACTATGCCTATTTTGCAAGTATGTATGTAAATTGCTACAGTTATTCTTTGTTTTTAAATAAAAAGTACGGTATTCAATAAAAAATGTAATAACTTGGACAAATATCAATCAATTTGAATGAATTTTTTTGTAATTATTCAAGTAAAGAATCAAATTTTATGAATATTGTACATCTAATTTGTAAATAAAAACTACACATTTACAAATACGAAAAAAAAAAAAAAAAAGATTATTTAACTTCACAATTGTGTTTTCCCGTGGTACATCTAATTCCATTTTACAGCGAGCGCATATGAGATTGGATGGCCTTATCTCATTTGCTTTGCTCCACACATTCATTTATGGGAACAAAGGTCTCGTCGTCCGTAGTGCCGCTGTCATTTGATACAATACGATCATCCGCAATAGAACTAACTTCCGACATGGTGAAAAATATCGATCCACTGTATGGTGTATTTATTTTAACAAGAAAAACAATAAATATAATTATCAAGAAACGTTCCAACCGCAATATACCACGCTCAAATTGAATACGTGCTCTCCCGAGGACGACAAAAAGCACACTGAAAATTACAGCGCTATAGCGCTTTAATTAAAGCTTACAGCGCGATGTCGAGATGCTAAACTTGTCGAGCTGTATGACTTGCGCTTCTGTCGCTCTTTAATGTCATCAAACCGTGTTTAAATTAAATTTGGTTTAAACAATACCCGGCAAATATACAAAAAATATCATTTTCTGATGTAAAATAATATATCAATGGGACCTGCAATTCTAAATCCGATGAAAAATGTTAAATTCGTTACTAGTAATAATACTATTTCAATGAATTATGCATCTCCATCTTCGTGAAAAATTACCGCAAGGATGACCTTCTCCACTTTAATTGGTTGAATATTTCGAATGGACAGGGAAGTAAGGCAATTTAAGTTAATTCAATAATTCAACATTACTGCTAAAAATATATGAACAATTTTCAATTTCAAAGCAAATTTTATTATATTTCCCACGATACCATCAAATTTTTTTTTTCATTTCACTCATTGTGGAACCTTATTTATGAATAGGTACCAATTAATTACGTAAGTCTCCTAGTATTCGAATAATACCCCTACTCAGGGGAAAGTGGATCCTAAATATTATCATATTTAACGTTTTATTACCCCGTATGATCGTTTTCTGTGAATAATAAAGCAATTTACCCAGTAATAATAAATTTCATGATTCATTTTATTTCTTAATATTAAGACGAAGACCGATTCCGTAACGGTTTTTCATTTCCGTTAGCTTGGTAAATTTTACTACGTTAAGATACACTTTTAGTTTTTAGCTTTTTTCCACTCTATCCACAATAATCCATCGGTTATACGAGGCGCTGAGAGCCAGAGAGGCTTATACGCCTTTTGAGTAGTTTTGAGAAAAATACTTTTGAATTTTTTGAGAATTTTGTTAATCCTTTCATTTCAGCAATCCATTTTGATTTTGATGATGCCTAACTTAAGCTATTTTATAACACCTAAATAAAAAACTTTTCTTGGTTATTGATTTATTTAAATAACAATATGATGCACATTAAAAACCAACGTTTTTACTGATGTTAATATTTCAATAATTTCTCAAATATTAACATTTTTTCAAACATTTCACCTCGGTTCCCAATGTTAGAAAACTAGGTTTTTTTTTAATTATTAATTTTATTTCCATGATCCTACCTACATGTGATTGTCGAGTAGTGAAACTCACGTTATGTTATCAAAAATCCTTAAATATTAAGATATAAGAAAGCGCGCAATTTTACCAATTATTAGTATACTAATAGTAATTAGGCAGTCAAGTTTCTATGGCACATACTTTATTACAGATTCCGTCTATGACATTCAATTAACATATTTTCTGAACTTGTCCCTGATTGACTGTTGAGTCTGTGCGGCACGAAGATATTACTGTTACCTATAAAACTTCATACGAATATAAAATTTCAGTCAAATAGCGCTTAAGCCTGTCTGGTTCTCAGCGCCTCGTATTAGATTTACACTGGTATCACTATCCCATTCATTCCAATTTCTTTGGAAACTTGGATTTATGGCTTACCCTCGTATAACTGCTTTACCTAACCTGTTTTTATCGGAAGCTTAAGGATATAATATACTAGTTTAGATCAGAACTTTCGTATCACTGATCCATGTTACCCGTGTTCACTGTTCATCTAAAGCTTGGAGATATTAATAGCTTGATCTGGCTTCCACTCGTACAACAATTCTATGAAAACCTGTTTCATTATAGAAGCTCGGAAATCACAATATTTTATTTTCTTGAGATAAATAAGACTGACATTACATAAAGTATCCGGGTTAATGTGCAAGAACTTTGGGAAGTGATTTAACGTGATAGTACAAGTGAAAAAAAAAACTTTTTTTTTGAAATTCAAACTTTTTAAGGTAGCTTTCAAGGAAAAATGATCTATTGTTTGTAATTTCATCAAAATATTGGTATTCACCTTGTGGCGTCATTATTAATAGGTGAATTAAATATTGCTTTGAAATCACCACTTTATTAACATATGCATATCAACATGTTTCTAAAGCGATGCTTTCCTCGTCAGGAATATATAGAATACTAAAAAATATTAATATAATTTGTTTAGACATTTTGCTATAAAAAAATATTTTTTGTTCGAGAAAAAACAATGGAATTTTAAAAAAAAGTTAAAAACTTTTTTATTTGTACTACATGTAGAATCACCTCTTGAAGTTACTGCTTTTTACCCCCGGATAACCCGTACAATAAATCTAAGTAACCCGCCTTTGTCTGAAGCTTTGCGAACTGTATCTCAAATTATGTTAATGCTCGTATCACTGCCTATCTAATCCTTGCTCGTGAGAAGCTGGTGGTTTATATCACTTGGATTAAGCTCCTACCACTATCCTATGTAGCATATTAAGCTTGTACCACTATTTCATGTAACATATTAAACTAGTACCACTATTTCATGTAACATATTAAACTAGTACTACTATTCGAAGTAATATATTAAGCTCGTACCACTATTTAATAATGCATAATAATGTAATATTAAACTCGTACTACTATTCTAAGTAAAATATTAAGCTTGTACCACTATTTCATGTAATATATTAAAGTCATACTACTATTCTAAGTAATATATTAAGCTCGTACCACTATTTCATGTAACATATTAAACTCTTACTACTATTCTAAGTAATATATTAAGCTCGTACCACTATTTCATGTAACATATTAAACTCTTACTACTATTCTAAGTAATATATTAAGCTCGTACCACTATTTCATGTAACATATTAAAGTCGTACTACTATTCTATGTAATATATTAAGCTCGTACCACTATTTCATGTAACATATTAAAGTCGTACTACTATTCTAAGTAATATATTAAGCTCGTACCACTATTCCATGTAACATATTTTCAAGTGTTGGGAATTCATCGATTTGGTTATCACTCGGTTCTGCATCCTATAAAGTTAACATTTTATGTCACTTTTTTATATTTTTTTACGTAACACCCGATAAGAGCGCCCCTGTCTGTATGGAACACATTTAAGGTAACTATATCACAATTCGGTTGGGCAACATTGTGAGGCGGTTAAAGAAAGGGCTGTAGGAAGGGATTTGTTGATGCAGGCCTAGAAGAGGCCCAGATTGAATGTAGGAGAAAAGACAGGTGCCGGAAGCTCGTTCCGCATAGGAGCCGATTTACACAAAAACGAGTTGGCGAAACGACCGTTTCTCATTAAGCCAACATCAGCTGTGTACCGGTGTTCCGCTCGTGTCTGTCAAGTTTCACGCACGTGCGCCGGACCGGATTTACTCTCGAATCACTCTTCTATGAATATGTAAGGTTTAGAATTTATCACTTAGATCAGGCTTACAATTGTATCGCAAACTTATTGTACTTAATCTTCATACAATGGTACTGGAAAATATTAAATTAACTGTACCGACGAGGAACACAAGACAAACTGTAACACTTTTCTGTAACACCTACACGACAAACTATTAGTCACATTTATTAACCAATAGAATGCACGATCTGAGCAACAGGAGTGGATGTGTTGGTGATGTATTTGCTGACTCTATTTATACAGTAAAGCGTCATCTATATCAGCACTTTAATGAATCCTACAATATGTAGTATTGTAGCTTGGAAAATTTAGCGTTAATGATTTGTGGTGTAATATTGTTATTGTTTTCTATTTTATGTCACTTTTAAACATTTAAAAAATATTATTAATTACTTTATTGTTTAGAATATCCATATACTTGTTATTGTAATTTTCTATAGCTCTTTATATAATGTTCCAAAATCCATATGAAAGCCCAGATGGGCGTATAATCAAATAAATAAATACGGTAAAAATTTAAATTGGTGTGAAGCTACAATAGCAAGTCGAATTAAAATTCTATGGTAGATTTAAAACATTTGTGATTACTTTGACAATAATGAAAATAGAAGCTTAATTTTGAAATGATCTTTGGAAAAATAAATGGAATGGAAAACCCCTGTTTTATATTTTAGAATGCTTAGCTTCTAAACTAGATGCATGTTCCTTATATTAACTTTTGTAGTGTTCGCTTGAGAGATGAATAACAAAAATCTCTAAAATGATAACACACGATTTATTCCTTGTTGTATCATTAATTCCATATAACATACCACTCTTTCTCGCGCTTCCACAATACACAAAACGTACGAAATGTCACGAAGTAAAATTTCAATTGCTGAAAATAGTCTGTTCTCGTGACATCTGTCGGAATGCCGATAAACGAACGAAATAAGAACTCGAGAGGTTTATTTTTTAATGAATTAATAAGAATTATTTTTAATAAATGAATCAAAAATTACTTTTTAATTCCCACTTTATTAATAAATACATATCAACATGTTTCGAAAGCGAAGCTTTTCTCATCTGGACATACAGAATACAAAAAATAATTATGTCAACTATAAACAAATGATACACATGGAACATAATAATGTAAGAATAGACAATTTAAAATCATAAATAAAAATTTATTAAAGTAGGTAAGGTTTCGAAACTTGTTGATATGTATATATTAATGAAGCGGTGATTACAAAGTATTTTTTAATTTTGTTTTTGATAATGATGCCACAAAGTGAATGTTAATTTTTTGAAGAAATTATAAAATTACTTTTATTAAATAAAACAAACACTTTGTTAGAAACCACTTACATACTGTATTTTTATGAGAACCGGTTTCGGTAATATCAAGCTTTGTCATGGCATATATAATAACAAAAGAAAATGTACGTAGTTATCGTATATATATGTACAGAAAAAGAGTGAGACATGATTACACAAAAAAGAGAAAGTTGAATAAAATATTAGAGGGAGGAATCAATTGAAAAGTATTATTTATAAGAAGGAGAAAAACAATAATATATCTAAAAACAGAGCCATTATTAGCGGCAAATAAACTACACATGATAATAATTTTATGGGTGAATGAGACAACATAAGAGAGGTATCCATAACGACATATGAGGGGAAGTTAATAATTGAATATGGAAGGATTCACACGAAACTTGATCTAAGCGAAACCGGTTGGTGTAAAAATTCAAGAATTTGGTGGTTTATAACAAAGTGTTTGTTTTATTTAATATGATGTCAAACCACAAAGCAATTGCTTCTTATGATAAAAAAATAAGAATTACTTTGTTTACACCACTTTTTTTTACATATCAATATCAACATGTTTCGAAAGCCCAGCTTTACTGATTTATCAATAATGACGCCACAGAACAACTAAAAATCTACTGAAGTTTATTTTTTTTTATATTTTTTTTAATCGATTTTTCTTTAGTCTTTCATACCAAAGAAGAAATAAAAATCTAATTAAAATTACTCGATTGAACACAAAGAAACTTTTTGGTCTAATATTTTTTTATTAGTTTCTGACCAAAGGGAATGGACGATTTCTAAGAATTTGAAAAAGGTTCACCTTATTGGTACCTCAACATAAATCGAAAATGTGTACACAAAGAAAAGTACGAATTTTCTAAGGCAGGAACTCTATTTTTTTAAGTATTGTGCGTTGGTTTATAATGTAGATACTTTTTTTTTTTTTTACAAAAAAACATTTAATGTATTAATTTTTCTTTTTTTGGAAAACTGTCTTTCATATCGGTGATAATAAAAGAGCTTTCACTGAGCATGGCGGATTTACGAAGTGATTAAATGTAACCATTAAATTTTCGAGTTATTTGGGAAAGCTGCATGACAATTTGTTGGTTAAGTACAATCAATTTTATGATTAAAAACACTACTCCCAAACTGTCAAAACTCATTATTATGGTGAAGCATCTAATATAATATTATCTTGCTATGTTGTTATTCGTGCCTAATATATACAATATTTGATTATTTACACAGCTAGCTTCTAAATTGTTATGCTATAATATTTAATACCTTCATCTAAGTGAGTCTGTTACTCGTGAATATTTTAAATTTTGGTTTTAATTTGCATTCATGTAATATACGAGTATATGTTATTTTCTAATTATATTAGATTCAGTTATTTTGTGTAGATTTTCATGCTCTTTTGATACTTGTACATAATATTTGATTATTTATAGCCCTAATTTATTCTAAATTGTTATACAGTATTCTAAATTGTGAATGTAGCTGAACCTGCCTCTCATAAATATTTTAAGTTATAGTTTTAATTTGCACATATTTATATAGACTGCAACGCTACCTATATTGGGCAGACGGGAAGGGCTTCTGAAACAACTGTCAAAGTAATAAAAACTAAAAATACCTGCAGAACTAAATAATAACATTATTAAATTTCATTTACTTTAAATAAAAAAAAATATTTGCCATAGTAATTATTATAATAGTCGGATTCCTCCCAACTTTAATGTTCCACTTCTTATTTTTCTTCCTTGGAACATTTTCCAAAATAAAATGATATAGTTCCTCTGCCTAAGGGCACTGAACTATTGAATTGAGATGAATTTTATGAATGCTTCGGTAGGTATAGTGGCGTCGGTAAAAACTATAAAATAAGTATTCAGATAATTTACTACCAGCAGACGTATTTATTATACGTACTTATATCCACCATCATGCGTAATGGTATAATACAATATTCATCCGAGACAACTTTTACATTTGACTCCGTATTTCTCTCGGGCATATCTAGAAAAAGAAATCTTAGAGAACGGTTATCGTAGATATTAATCTAGGATAATGCGCGGCGCAGAACGACTTCCCAACTAAAATATCTTCACTGGGGGGAGATGGTTTGGCGCCGAATGTCTCTACGCACTGGTACATTGTACTTCCTGGCGTCCCTTTCCCGCGAAATCCTCCATCCGCCGTAGACTGTTGAGAATACAGAACCTTAAGTGTGCCGCGGTGAGCAGAGCCGTAATTTCGTTCAATACGGTAGCTATAAAGTTGACAAAATTATATACAATTTAATGAAAATTGTATAGAATTTTGTTAAAATTTCAAAAGGATTGTTAAATTACAGTTTTGTCTTCGATTTATCATAATATATGACCGCTTGTTAGAATCGAAACTCTAGAACAGTTTGCTTAAGCGGCATAACATTTTTAGTTTTTTTCTTGCTAACATTTCTAGATTAACGCAAATGTTTTCAGTCGACAAAATCATTTCCGTTGCGAGAATTCTAATGTGTCAATTAAATCTTTTTCTTGTTTCATACAATGGATCAATGAGAAAAGACATAAAAGTCGAAAGAAGTCAGGTAGTAACTACTATAAATTTTTTTACCCTGGTACAAAATCTACTCGCTTGAAACTTCAATGGGCAAAATGGCTGCCTACGGAAGAAAGATTTGTGGTACCAAAAACTGGTAATATTTCTTTGTAGTCGGCTACAATCTAAGCACTAAGTGCAATCAATATTGACCTAGATTACCCGAGGAATAAACAATAGTTATGATTGTATTCAATTAATAGTGTTGAATGAAAATATTATTTGTTTAAATGTAAACCAACAAAAAACATTGCCAAATAAGTAGAACGCGTGTTGTTATTTTTAGTTTCGTATTACAAAGAGGCAGATCTATAAAAAACGCAGCAAAACTTGCAAAATATCAGACGCCTGTTGTATACCTAACCTTTCTATAATATTTTAATGCGGTAGTGCACAACTTGCGGTCCGCGAGCCCATTTCGCAAATGGCAAAATAAAATATTTAAAAGTTTACCGTAAAAAATACATTATTTTTTTAAATTATTTATTAATTAATTATTAAGAAACTAGTTTTTTTTAATTTTTTAATTTGGGAAAAAAACAGTTTGTTTAACAGTGATTTTTATGTATGGTAAACATATTTAAAAAAATTAGATTATTCAATTAAAAAGGAAAAGTTACAAGGTTAGCCTATGAGGTAAGGAAAATAGGAGGGAGGGGATAGGAAAATATCTAGTCTGTGTAGAGAAATATGTATTGTTTGAATGTTATTTATTGATTTTAGGATTGAAATTATGAGGGTCTGAGTTGAATATGTCGAACTCACTGTATAAAGTGTTAAAAACGTGTAAAGCCTGGTGAACAAAGGTGTTTTGTTTTGAGTTTGTGTTTCATTGAGGTAGGTTTAGTGTGTGGTTTTGTCTGATTTGTCTGTTAGGCACTCTCTATTAAATTCGTTCAAGTAATTCAGGGCAATCTATCACAGAGGTGGCTATTTTTTGTACAGTAGGTCTGCGGAATTTCTATGGCTTTCTAGTGCCGAAATCTAAAAAAAAAACGGCTGACTACTCATGACTCAAATGGGGACGATAGCCCTGAAAATCGAGGTATCGTAGAAAACGGTTTTGCAGATACATGCTTTTACATTACAGTTACATTACAGTTCGACTACTCATCTTTTATACTACTCTTCCATTAGAAGTATTTGCTTGTGGATAAAAGAGGAGTGCACATTATTTATGAAATTGTTATCCTCAATACAGGCTTAGTCCTAGTGAAGTTAATAATTGTTTTGAGATTTTTTTTTGAAGATAATAAACAAATAAATTGTTATTGTTTATATATTTTAATGATATGGTATATATATATATATATACATATATATTAGCTGATTACTTTGTGGTTATCCATTATAATCAAATGAAATAATCGTTTTAACCACTTATTTTTTACGTCGACCGGTTTCGGAACAACCGTTCCATCGTCAGGGCAAAATATATTATTAACAATAAAAAACCTTTCTTGCAATTCCATTTTAGATACGTTTCCTTTCACCCCTCCCCAAACTCTATCTCTTCCCCCACTCTTTACTAATCCCTAGTCACGCCCGCACCCCCACTGTGACACTTATTATGTATATTCTGCCATATTTGTAATATTTGTTTAGTATAATAATAATGACATTTGGTTGATTTCTATAGCGCCGTTTTCGTGAAAAATCACCTCAAGGGCGCAAGTATACACTTTGCCCTGATTATGGAACGGTTGTTCGAAAACCTGTAGGCGTGGAAAATAAATGTGGTTTAAATAAAGTTTGATTGTTTCATTTGAAAGTAATTGTTACTATTATTTTAATAAGGTAATTAACTTTATGTCTATAAAATCCAAAAAAAAATAATAACAGGTAACAAAACTGTTACCAATATAAGAAAACTACACGAGTATAATATATTTAAGAAATGCGTAAAATGGTCTCCACGCATAAACATACTCAAAAACAGAATAAGGAAACTACTGCACATCTTCAGATGTATGACACATTCTAAACAAAGAATTCCATGGAATGACGTACTTTGATTTCTGGCGAACAATAATGCATTATGCCTTTATAGGATGGGGTGGGACTTATAAAAATCACATACACATACTCATCAGATTTAAAAAATTCAAAGTCAGAAAGCTAAAAAATTGCATATCTACCATGCAGCTTTACAAATTTCCAATGAAAATATTCGAAACAAAACTAGGCTATAGTTTGATTGTTTCATTTGACAGAATATTATATCATGCATAGTAAATATGGCATAATGAGACATTTCCATTTAGGCTAGGTGGTATACCGTAACAAAGATAATGCAATATATACATATTTTTTAATGTAGATGTTTAGAAAAAAATAAATCTAATGGAAAAAAATTATAAAAAATAGTATGATTAATTCAATTGGAAACATTTTTCAATTTTTAAGGGTTTTTTAAAAATATTTCTAAAAATATTTAAATATTTGTGTTATTTTCAAAAATCCTTCTTATTTCTTCTGGTATCCAGTCAATGAAAAAATATCTTCCTTGAAAAGTGTAATGGAGTTGTGCAAACGAAGTTTTTAATTTAGTCATTGAAGAAGATAATATTAACATGACCTAAATGAAACATGAAACCGAAAAAAAAACAGAAAATAAAAAGAGATCAGTTGCGTCTGGGACTCGAACCCAGGACCTCTGTCTTTCCGGGACAACCGCTTTACCAACTTAGGTAATGAGACCAGTTCAATTTATGTCTTCTTCATCGATATCATATTTCTAATTCAAGACTTTGTCAATATCATTCAATAATATGGGATTAAAAAATAGAGGACTTCTATTTTTTTTTCTTTTTTTGTGTTGTTTTTTTCGGTTTCATGATTCATTTAGGATGTGTTTATATTATCTTCTTCAATGATTAAATATTACAATGAGGTTTTTAAAATTCAATAAAATAATTAAAAAAAAAAAAATTTTGAGCATGGAAAATATATTAACAGTTTGCGTTGTGTTTTGCAAAAGGGTTTGCGGCAAAGTTTTGTGTTTCTAAAAACCTTTGAATCAGCAGCTCAAAATCACAAGCTTTTTACATTTTCTTAAATCGACATATTTTTGCGATTTGCACTATTGCAAATTTAGTTTGGAATCTGTCAACAGCAAATTGATTTGACTTTGAACCCATTTTTTTTTCTTTGAGCGTTGGACGATTGATATTTTGAATTGCTTTTGTTTTATATGGGTAGTTACGCGACCAATGTGGTTTCTGAAAACATATAAGTCACCAAAATAAGTCAAAATCGTTGAGCTTTACCGTACATTATTTTATATTCTATTCATAGTAAACCATAACTTAACACAAGTAATAACATTATGTACCTTTTTAGAAACTTTAACTGAAATAATGATAATAGTATTCAGCAATAACATTATCATAATATTCGTATTGATAATGGGTTTTCTCATGAATGCTCTAATTTACATCATTAAAAATAGTTTTTTTTATTTATTTATTGAACAATAATTAAAGAGCTTAAAGCCATCTAAATTATGATTGAATTTCGCTAAAACTAAAAAATGTTTAAAATACAAAACAAAAGCAAAAATTAAAATGTAGATACTAATCGAACAACAGAATACACATGTGACGTCAGATGTTCCAAATGCAATGGTAACAACATAACAAGATGTTTTGATGAGATGATTATTTATTCATTTTTAAATAACGATTTATAAATTCTCTGTACGATATATTCATAAATAATAAATGTTATATATTCAAAGTCGGCTTTTGCTGATCTATATGAATATATATTTTTATGGTCATTATATTTTTCACTGGTGTTCCTTACTACATGTATTTGAGAGTTTCTTTAATAGTGAATTGATTGGCATTCCTTTTTTAAAAAGATGCTGAACAAAAAGGGAAAAAAGACGGGTGATCTCAGAGCGATAATACAATGCACCAAGCGTTATTTTTCTATATTTGTATGCAGTGTACACTTCGTTTACATTTAACATCGCAGTTCTGAATGATCCCCAAGGAGGGAAGAAATAATGGCTCCTTCATTAAATTATGTATTTCAACTATAAACCGGGAGAGGGAAATACTTTTTTAAATGTAAGGTGAGGCCGCGGGGTAGAGAATAGTAAAACATTTTCCCTGCACCTTTTTAGTAAGCAAATAAGGGAAGGGCTTTTTGATTTATTGCCCTACTATATCTACGGCTATTTAAAGGGTGTAGATCAACTCTAGAGATTGCAAATAGTGGATGCTTTAGAACAGTGGTGCACAGCATTTTTAGCCGTAGACCAATTTATTCATTTTCGATATGTTCGCGGGTTGCAGTGAGTAGCATACACACAGCTTGATATGATGATTAGATAAAAATCATTTTTTTAAACTCTATTCCACTTTTATTTTTGACCGTGACCGGTTTGAGCCTGTGACGGCTATCTTCAGACTGGTACAATTAAATCTTAAACTATGGGTTATATACGATTTTGGGTATCAGGGGTAACGAACCATGATTTTACATAGATTGTATTTTCAATATTGTTATAGCATGATTTTATAAAACTTAAATTATATGTTACTTTAGAATTTATTAATAATATTACTATATATCAATCTGGTTTCAAAAATCATTAATACAGCACAACTTACATTCAACACTAAAATTAGAAAAAAATAGATACAATATGTTTTATTAGTGAAATGTAAATCATTCCATTATTCATTTAGAAACATTTCTAATACTTAAAGCAACTTTTTAACATTAAAAAACATGTTACTAGCCGGCCTTGCTCAGATTTTTTTTGGAATAAAGTTATGAAGTTGTGAATTCTCGCTTGTCGTTTGGATGCCATAATTGATTTAGTAGTGAAAGCAATGCCTTGTGATGACTATTACTATCCCTAAACAAAGAAATAATTTGAACATTTTGTTTCATCCCAAAGATTTTTTTTTCAATATATATGTATATAATAAAGTTCTTACGTAGGTAAAGCGAATAGAAAATAAAGCGAATCTAAAATTTCACTTCAATCCAAAAATGTGACCAACTTTTCCGGTTGTCAAAAACAAACCACTGATCCAAAATGGCTGATAATACTAACATATGATAAACATATGTGTACCAACATAACGAAAAAAAATCGATAATCGAATGTACACAGCCCGCGAAAATTCAAAATTCACCTTTTCTTTTGAACACACCTCGTATTCTACATAAACAAACCTTCTTATTTTGAATATTTGTAATCTGTTTCTAGCCAGAGTAGTATATTTATGGCCTAACATCAATACAACATGGCGGGTTCAATGTTTTTAATGCTAATTTTAAAACGTTATAACAGTTTTGCATATTAGATTTCATTTAAAGTACTGTCTAAACCATCCCCGCACTAATAAGAACAAAGTGTCTTATTTTCAGCGAAACTGGTTAAGTGATTTTCGAGAAAATCGAAGACAAACGTTTATTTTTTAAATAAAACTCATCAATCTTTTAAATTTTCAGCAAACAGGTTCACAAAAACCAATTTAAAGTTTCGTGTTTGTCTTCAAGTAAGCTACATTATGATCAATCAACTCGAGCACATTATGTGGAAATATAAAATTACTTCTGCCCTATACCTAAACAAATATAGGTCAGCAATGTCTTAAGAGAAATATATAAGCCATAAATATTGCTACAAGCTGTGTGCCTTATGTCACCACGAATATGGGTAATGGGCATAAAATTCGGTTGACAAGCGGAGTCTAGAAATATTTATTGTAAATTAATAAACGAATAAAAATTAAAAATTTCTTTGCAATCACCACTTCATTAATACATACATATCTACATTAGGGTGGTCCAAAATTTTTTTTTTATTATTTTTCATCTGACCGCTCCGTGAATTTGTTACATGTATTCATAGTAATAACATAGTAAAATTTCAGCGAGATGGCTCAAGTAAAAAGGGGTGCTCAATCGAGTGTTGTTTTTGAAAATTTTGTGTAAAATGCTTAATTTGTACTTTTTAATATATTATAATAAAACTAATATAAAACTTTTTTCCACTTAATTTTATTTGACTGTAACCAGGTTCAGCCTGTCAAGACCATCTTCAGGCTTATATACACAAATATGGGGGAGGGTAAGGGGGGTGGTCTACAAGGATTTTATTCGAATATGTGGGTTTTCTTACAATTGTTACTAAGTGGTCTTTGGCTGTCTAATTTCTAATTATTTTGGTTTTTTCCAGTAGGCATAATTACCTCGGGCTTGTAGCTTTACTTCAATATTGTTTGGGAAAAACCTTACAAGTATCATGCATTATCCGAATACAACTCCAATATAAAAGAAAAATTTGATATTGACTCTCCATTAGTAATTCATTGGGACAGCAAACTGATGACCGATATAACTGGCAATAAGAAAGTAGAGCGCCTTCCGATTCATGTCTCTGGTAATGGTTGTGAAAAACTATTAGGAGTACCTAAACTTACTGCAGGAACGGGGGAACAAATATCTGATGCTGTTTTTGACACAATGCAACAGTGGAATGTCACAAATAAAGTCCGGGCTATGAGTTTTGACACGACTGCTTCTAACACCGGTGCCAAAAAGGGAGCTTGCACTCTTTTAGAAGGAAAGACAGGATGTGATCTTTTGTGGCTTGCTTGTCGTCATCACATATTTGAAATAATGCTTTCAAAAATATCTACTCTTTGTTTTGGGCCATCCAGCTCTCCTCAAATCCCACTTTTCAAAAGATTCAGCGATATTTGGGAAACATTACCGAAGGAGGACTATGATTGTTTTGACCTCGATAAGAACGCAGAACAGTTCGCTGAAAATACTCTAGAGAGTCTTACAACCGCTCTATCTAGAGATAATCAAGTTCGTGATGATTACGAAGAGCTAATAAAGCTCACCATGATTGTTTTGAACAAACCTCCTACGAAGATACATTGGCGCGCTCCAGGTCCGATTCATCATGCTTGTTGGATGGCGAAATTGCTGTATGCTTTGAAAATTTTTCTCTTTAGAAATAATTTACAAGCATTTAAGCTAACCAAGAGAGAAGAAAAACAAATTGTTCGATTTGTTAGTTTTGGTGTGCTCATTGCTCATCTACACCAAAGTTTGGATCGAAGCGCCTTTGGCAGCAGATGCGCCAGTAAATGACTTACTACTTTGGAAGAGCTTAAAATTGTACGAATCCATTGATTCCGAAATCAGTATAGCAGCTAGGGATGTCTTAGAGCGTCACTTATGGTATTTGTCAGATGAACTACTTGCATTTGCCTTGTTTTCTGACAAGCTGTCTGATGCTGAGAAACAGGCCATTGTTCAAAAAATAAATTCTGATGTCGGTAATCGTTCAGTACGAGGTGACTCTGCTAAGCTTTCCTCAGAGGTTGCATTAGATGCTTTTGCAACACAAAGAACGTTGAAAACACTCTTAGTTCTTGAAATCAAGGACTCTTTCTTGCAATTACCTCCTGAGACTTGGAATGACAATGTTGATTACCTTCAAGGCAAAAGCTGCGTCACAAATTTGCGTGTTGTTAATGATACAGCGGAGAGAGGAGTTAAACTGTTTGAAGATTACAACACGTTACTCACTAAGACTGAGGAAGAAAAGCAATTTTTACTTCACATCGTTGAACAAAACAGAAAAATCGTTTCCACTGAAACATCCAAAAAGGAGTTAACAAACATAGTTTTGAAAGATTGCGACTAATATTATGTTAAGTATTACTTTGTTACAAAATTTTATTCATATTTAAATAATTTGTATACTTATTTGATTAAAATACTTGGAATATTAATAAACCTTAAATTACGTATTTTATTTAAAATTCCGAAATTTTGTTACTTAAACAACTTAAAAACTTATAATTCGATGAGCACCCCCTTATATATAAGATAAGGAGCTGAAATTTTTAACACATCATAGGAATGGTAGGTGTAACAAATCAAGGGTACGGCTACACCTATATTTGATTATATTTTTTTTACTATACAGGCCTGGACCACCTTAATCTACATGTTTCGAAAACGATGCTTTCCTCATCAGGAATATAAAAATATAAAAAAATAATAATGTCAAGTATAGACAAATGATAAACATAGTGAACACAATAATTTAAGAATAGACAAATTATAAACTTAAACAATATTTGATTAAAGTGTGTAAGTAATTAATCAAAAATGTTAATAAAAAATATTATAAAATATTGAATAATAAAATTATATAAGAAGCTAAAAAAGAATTTATTTTTATTATTTATTATTTTATAAATATGAAAATAAATTCAAGAGTCAGAAATTACAAAAAAAAGATACTCATTACATTTAATTAACTATTAACACTTATCCAAAGCATAATTTTTGGTTTTCATAATGTGAACCGATTCGAAGTTATAGATTAATCGAAATAGTGAATTAACTGATAGCTTCGCCTTGAGAAATCCACAGATATAACCCCTTTCAAACAAACTATTCCACGTCCTGACTCGCAACTGTTCAAAACTTTCATTTAAATGCAAAGAACATTCACCGTCAATATTCTTGCATGGAATCTGATATTTTCTACTTTGTTGTCCTGAAGCCAATGTATTTAACGTATCTTCAAAGTAATAAAATCGCGACAAAGTTAGCTATTTACTTCCTTCCCTATCTGTATTATATAATAATCGTTTATCACTATTAATTACATAAGTAATTGGTGTCATCTTCTTGTGTTTATCAAATCACGTAAACGTCGCCGTTAGCATTGTTTCTGTTTCGTTATCATTTAGATGAATTTAATCAAATTAAGTGCAGGTACGTTATAATTTATTACACTGTGCTCCGCTGGAAATTTCACCGGAAAATGCAACTGGCATAGTGTTTAAGCAAATGTGTAATTAGTATTGCAAATAGATATTTTCACTTCTTCTTCTCAATCTTCAATCTTTCTGGTACACCGGGCTCTTCCACTCCTCGCGATTTTGCGTTTTGTAAAGTTGCGGACACCGATATTCCGGACGCCTGCGAAATTTGGTCATGAAAAGAATCTGTAACCTTCCTCTGTTTCCTCATCCTTCCACTTTGCCAATGACCACGAGCTCTTCCAGGTTGCATTTCTCGATATGGCAAGCAATATGTACAAAGAATCTGAAGATACACCGTAGGCAAACAGTTGACAGCCTATTGTGGGTGCTACCAAAATGTATGTATTTTGCGCGCCTGGCTATCCGCTTCCTTTCGCTGGATCTGTGTCCATATTTACTACATGTCTCCCAAATATAAGAGAAAATATTTATTTATGCATTGCTCCAAGTTAATACAAAATGATAAGTAATTTGTTGATACCTTGACATATGTAGTTACTCGTATAAAATATCACTAAGGTAAGATCACTTTTATTTGTTTAAAAATCTTTTTTCCTTATTTTTTCATAAAGAAACACTTTTTTTAATTTAATATATTTAATTTCATTTATTACGTATATACGAACATTTGTTGTCATCTGAAGTATTGTCCATCTCACTAGGTATCAAACGCCCGTGTTGAGATGGCAAGTTACAGGGGTGGTTGTTCAGCTAGGATATTTAGATGAAAAATAAACTAATAGATTATAATAATTTTTTTTTTCAAAAGTTTACTAATTTAAAGTCATAAAAGAATTTAGAAGCTGACGGGTTTATTGAAGGTGATCAATGATCTTACTTTTGAAGGAACTTTTGTCTTGCGTATTTCTGATGTCAATAGATAGGAAATTGAGTACCTCAATAGCATTGTATTTAATACTTATCTTTTCCAAGAGGTTTTACAAACTGGAATATCAAAAAATTTTACATGTCTTAGAGTTTTGGGGTTTGTTCTTTCTTCAAACACATGGATATATTTTAAGCTCATGCAGTAGGATGTTTTTTAATTTTTTTTTCTAGTTGGGAACATTTAGTTTCTTAAAAATAAAATCAGTACTAGTCCTTAAAGGAACTTTAAGCATAACCTTCACGATTAGTTTCTGGATCTTTACTAAAGGCTCCAGGCAAGTATTTGTGGCACTACCCCAACTGATAATACAATATTCGAGAGATGGTTATACAAGAGCACAGTAAACTTGCCTCAGTTGTTATCAATTAAGTATATATCTGACATTTTTAAAGAAATAGACGAGTTTCCTTACTTTTGTCGTTAAGTGTGTAACATGCCTATTCCATTTAAGAAGATCGTTCTTGTGTATACCAAGATATTTTATATTTTCAACTATATTTATCGAAGAACATGTACATGAGTTTAAGAATGAGTTAAAGCTGTGTAGTTGTCGGTAGGATTGGGAGCAACGGCCGTTAGAGTCGATTTCGTACATACACCTACATATATAATTCTGCTCAAGTTTTTGAATTATACTGCCATCTTTATAAAATATAATAGAATAGATATTCTTATGTACAATAATAATTATTTTTCTTAAATAGATTTATAGTTATTTTATGGCGTATTAATATATGTTATTTTCAGTCTACTACCTATCCTGATGAGGAAAGCTTCGCTTTCGAAACATATTGTTATTTATATATTCAAAACAGTGATGTAAACAAAGTCATTCTTATTAATTTTTTAATAACATGTCTTAAATATAAATACACTAATTTTAAAAAAATGCATGTAATACTTTAGTATATTATACTTTAAACTTTTATTTTTCATTTTTTACACTTTAAGATTGTTATTTATTTATTTATTTCTTAAAGTTTAACAAAAAATTCGCATGTAAACTTACTGGGGTACCCCATTCTAAGGTCACATTGTACATGGTTTTATATAAAGAATATGAATTTGGTCAAGTATATGTTAAGTTTGATAAAAAAATTTAATTAAGATTTGGTAATTATATAAAAATATTACTAGAGGAACACGATAATGCAATAAGATTAATGAGAATTCTAAAAATATATTAGTAAGAATGCCGTGACCGTTAAACCCTGTTTGGTTGCAATATCATATCTATATTCTTCCTTCCCATGTCCATAATCCATATCTTAATACTTTTTTTGAATTCGGTTAATTTTTTAATGGTTTTTATTGGTAGAGGGAGGATGTTAAATACTTTTATAGAGAAATATTGCAAATTTCTTTGTCCAAAGGTAGTTTTTGTTGTAGGTTAATGGAATGTAAGTTGTAATGCGGATCTTGTGAATCGATCCAAGTTTGTATGTGTAAAGTTATTCTGATTTTTGAATGTGTAAATTAAAATATCTTTTGTCTATAACTGTTTCAGAGACATTAAATTCAGGGCGTTAAAAACGTAGTCTGTAGGAGTTCTGATGGGGACTCTAAGAATATTTTTCCAAATTGCCTTTTGAGCTATGATAACTGGTTTTATAGTGGAATCGCATGAACTTCTCCATCCGATAAGACCATATTGAAGATGAGATTGGCCTAAGGCATAATAAATTTTAATTAGTTGTTCCTTATTTAAAATGTTTTTTATTGTTTTGAAAAAATAAGTTATTTTTTTTAATTTGTTGCTTACATTTTCAACTTGGGAGTTCCAATTTAAGTTTTGATCAATAATTACTCCTAGGCATTTTATTGTTTGTACTTCATTCAATTTTGGGCAGTTGCAAGTAACTTCTTGGTTCACGTTTAAGAAGTTTTTGTGAATTTTTATGTTTAGGTTTGTGTTGAGGTTATTTGTCTTCTTGTTGTGGATTTTAAATTTAATGTATTAAGTTTTTGCGTCATTTAATGTTAGTGAATTTGAATCAAGTCATTGTTTCACCAGATTCATCCCTTCTCCAGCTTTTTCGAATACAGTGTCCCACGACTTTCCACGGAAGAGAAGGACTGTGTCATCCGCGAAACGAATGACTGAGCCACGACAGTTTAAACTGCATAGATCATTAATATATATAAGGAATAAAACCAGACCTAGGACACTTCCTTGTGGAACACCGTATTGGATTTGTATTGGTTGAGTTGTTTCATTTTGAATCCTGACTAATTGTGATCTTTCAGACATGTAACTTTTAATGAGATTCAGTTTACGACCTAAGATTCCTATCTTTTTTAATTTTTCTAGAAGATAAGTATGATCAATTGTGTTGAAGGCTTTAGACAATATAATAACAAATATGCCTATGCACTTACCACCGTTATCGAGACTATGTTTTATAGTGTTAACAACAGAAGCTATGGCATCGGAGGTTCCCATATTTTTCTAAATCCGTATTGGTTTTTAGATAGTATGAGATTTGTTTCAAGATATTGAATGAGCTGTTTCTTAATAACTGTCTCTACTATTTTTGAAAGATTATTCAATATTGTAATGGTCTATAGTTACTAATATCTGCTTTATTGCCGGCTTTAAAAATTGGTATAACAGAACCCATTTTAAGCGTTACAGGAAAGAGATCCTTTTTGATGCATCTATTCACAAGGTAGAGAAGTGGTTGAAGTAGTTCATCCCCGGTAGATTGAATCATTTTCATCGAAATGCATCTGATCCGGAAGTGAGTGAAGGCTTCATTGAATCTATAATGCCTTTAATATCATCTGCCGAAACCGTATTTAATTTAAGGTTCACGTTATATTTAGGTGCGTTGTTAGTGACATAATCAGTAAAAGGAGGTTTCATGAATTTTTTAGCTAAGTTAGAACCCACGTTTGAGAAATATTCGTTCACAAATTGAACGATCTCCTTCGGATTTTCTTTCATATTCAATTTTTGATTTGGTGTATCAAGCTCGGAAAAATCACTGCTTTTGTTGTTGTTAGTGTAAGTCATTTCCTTAATAATTTTCCAAAAACGTTTAGGGTTGTTATTACAATTTTGGATCTGATGTTCGTAATAATTACCTCTTGCAAATTTAAGAAGTTTGGAGCACATGTTTCTATAATATTTATAAAGACTTACTAAAGAAAGTTCAAGTGGATTTTTTTTAGATTTAAAGTGTAATTTGTCTCTAATTCTTATACTTTTTAGAAGACTTTGGGTAATCCAAGGTTTTTTGATCTTGCATTTGTGTGGAGTTTGTTTTGTGAATGATTCTGAGCATTTTTTAATGTTTGTTTGAATAATGTTTATAAAGGAATTCCAGCAATCTTGAAAATCATTAATTTTAAGTAACTATCCCCATTCTTCATCTTTGCATTCTTTTAACTTGCTGACATTTGTTCTATTTTTGACAGATGTATTTTTAATATAAGTTTGTGTATTTTGAGGTTGGATAGTGAGTAGTAACGTAAAGTGGTCAGTAATATTAGAATGGTGAATGGCGGTACCGTATGCTTTGTTTGTTTTTAACATGATGTGATCGATACAGGAGGCAGATACGATTTGTGATCTTTCGTTATATTCTAATCTTGTTGGTATATTAACTGCACTGATCAGTCCATGATGCAACAGAAGTAGTTGGTATTCATCACATCGCGGGTGTTTCTGTCCAGTTTTTAGTATGTTTATATTGATGTCCCCAATTAGGTACACGTTCCGAACATCTCGTACATGGGTTAGTTCATCATCCAGGGAGTGAAGGAAGGGAGATATGTCTCTTGTTGACGGTGATCTGTATATCCCAAAAACTGAAATGTCATTATTAATGTTATTGAGTAAACAGTTAGCGTCTTTGAGTTGAATTTCCTTTACAATTCCTTGGATCTCATTTTTAAGATAAATTATCACTTCGTCATTCCGATTTTTATGATGCGTGGAGTTATATACTTTGTAGTTGTCCAGGTGTTTTGGTGAATGTTTCTTTTTTTATACGACACTCTGTGAGTATGATGATGTCGATATCCTCATCAAGTTGCTGTAGCATCACCGTCAGTTCTACGAAATTTTTATTGATGCTTCGGATATTCTGGTGGAGTATTTTTAATGTTTTTGTTTTTTTTGTTTTCTAAGAAGTCATAAAGGTCTTGAGTTGTTAAAGTTGTGATGGTATCGGTAGAAGGGTTATCGAATTCGAAATTAGCTAAAGGATCCATTTCTGGTATAAGTGTCCATTATTGTAGATGGTTATAAAAAATATGGCTTATTTACAGGATTTTAGTTTTAAGGTTGTTATGATTTTTTATTTCACTTATTAGCGAATCTTCAGATTTTCGTGTCAGTAATTTTCCGTTTTTGAACCAAAGTAATTTGATTTTTTTTTTCTTTTGCCCTTATTTTAGTATTCCACAAAAGGTTTTTGTGGTACGGCGTCAGGACTTCATTTACGTACACTTTTTTGTTATTATCACCAATCAGAAGAGAAACATTGTTATTTTTTTTGGCAATCATCGTTGCGATTTTTTTGATATCCTCTTTGAAATTAAATATTAAGCGCGGAGGTTTTGTATCAGATGGTTTCAGATATTTGAACTTGTCCGCTGGTTCAAAATTTATTTCGAAAGCAGAAGTAATTCTGTTTGCAATTTCATGTGGCGGTTCGTTAGCCGATACTTTAAATCCGGTAACCTCTACGCAATTTTTTAATTCTCTTTGTTCCGATTATGTAATTCATTATTTCTCTACAGCAAATTAAAAAATGCATATCAAACTTTTAACTTGTATTCTTTAAACTTTTATAGTTTATATTTTAAACTTTTACATCTCATTTGTAATTCATTATTAATCTACACTAATTTAAAAAATGCATATCACACTTTAGTTTTTTATACTTGAAACATTTATTTTTCTTACTTTCAAATTTTACATCTCATATGTAATTCATTCTTTCCCTACACTAAATTTATAAAATGCATATCATACTTTAAACTCTTTTACTTCTATACCTTATACTTAAATTTTTACATCTCATAAGTAATTCATGAATACTCTACACTAAATTAAAAAATGCATATCATACTTTACACTTTTATATCTCATATGTAATTCATTATTACTCTACAATACAGGACAATAAATTTAAAAAAAGCAACATACTTTAAAAACAAAACAAAAAAACATACCAAAAAAAAACACCATTTTTTTTTTTTCATTAATTTACTATATGGATGATTTTATATTCGCTCATGTATATGTATATTAATATGAACTAAACTTATCAATTTGACTGTCCTAAAACGGGATTTGTTCCTAGTTGGACAGTCAAAGCCTTCTAAATATTTCTATAAAATAATGTGTGTTTCAAATAAATATTATTATTATCATATTTTAATTATTTTATTTCTTATGGGGACATTACTTTGCGAATAGGGAATATTTATAATTAATACATTAAACCGTTAAGAAAAGCACAGTCATATTTAATTGTTATGATTCTGTTTGATTTTGACAGAGAAGTTAAATCCTTTATGTAAACGAGTAAAATTATACTGGTTGACAAAATAGCAGAATTATTATATTGTTCACGTTGACAAAGCACAAAATAATAACATTTTCTCTATTTGCAGATTTAACTCGGAGTATATTCCTGGTTTTCGAGGAATTTCTAGTTTCGTGTATATTTTATAGTTTGTCAGTTTGTACCCAGCGCGAGCGATGTACACACTGTTCAGAGAATCTGTAGTAGTGATCTGTACTGATTTAAAAAAAAAATTAATTATTACAAAAATATAACGCAAAAGTCCCGATAAAATACTTTTTTGTGGTTTGTCTAACGGGAGCTTTTTATTCAAACTTTGTCCTAAATTTACAGTTAAGGTTACTAAAAATATGTATCTATATAAAATAAAAACATATGTAACAAACTTAAAGCATAAGTATTTATCAAGAATCTTACTCAAAAATATTTCTACAAAAATATTTAAAAAAGCATAAACGACAACAGTAAATCTAACTTAGAATAATATTTCCTTATTATCAAATACAAATAGCTTCTTTTAGCTAGACAAGTTTTCAATATATTTATTAATTGTTTAGTTTTAATTCAGCGGACAACATATTTAAACAGCTGAGAATCATGTGATCTAAATTTCTTTGTCCATATTTGTTTGTATGCTTAGGAAACAATAATCCTTCATTAAAATTGAAACGAGTATAGCAAGTGTGCTCTAGTCTATTTGTATTATATATAGGGTTATTAATGTGCTGAAATATAATTTTGTACCACAGAATTGATCTTACTGAAAGAATTTTGAGACTCTGATAAAAGTATGGAATATTATGCCTTTGTGCGTATAAACTTTTACGAGCTAATAATTTAACCAATGAATTTTGCACCGATTGAACATGATTGATGTTAGTTTTACATTAAAATCGATTATAAAGAAAACTCATATCGCCAAACTACAAAAACCTCTCGATTCCTAGGTACCAGATAGGCCAGAGTACCTGCCTATTCAGATCTGGTCACCAAACACGGCTAAAGCTATTTCAAGCAACATTTTGATTCTGAATGCTTGTATTACACCCTTCCGTAATACTGTACATAAAAATGATTCAATTTCGAAGCGCTTTATTTCCTCATTATAAAATATATGTAAATGATCTATATAGCAATTGAAAGAAAAGCTCCGAAAGTGTTGAATTCCACCGCTTATTTTATTTTTTTAATTTATTTTTTTATTTCGAAGACCAACGGTTTATATAAAAAAAAACAAGTGTAAGGAATAAGTAATATAAATTTGACCATTTACAGGTTTCCACGTCGGTATTATTTATAAATGAATCAACTGATTCTACGAAGAAATCAAAGTAAAATTAAAAGGATTATACAAAATCACTTGATCGACCATAGTTGCAGAAAGGTTCGCTAGTGTGCTCGCGCCGCCAAGCAGCCATTTAACGTCAGTTGTGCGTAAAATATCTACCATGCAGCACAATGTTTTCTGTGTTCATAAAATCTATGTGAGTGAGCAACTGAAATGCAGCATATCTCTCGTCCCCATTTTAATGTTGCACCCCCAACTAAGAGTATTTGTCGTTATTATCACCAATTTGAGCAAACTGGATGTGTCTGTAAAAGAAAAGGGGGAGAACCTGCGAAATCGAGTCCATCATTTTGAATAACACTGTATATTATTTTGTATTTATTCATAACCGCTCGCCTACGGAGGCATCTGTTCATCAAATTAGTTTGATATTTGAAAATGTTTGATCAATTTCATCAAAAGTTAAATTACTTGGCACATGGCGCAGTTCTATCGGTTGATCTGTTCAGTGTGTTGTGTGTGTTCATGTTGATGGCGTTTTCATGCTATTCGGCTCATTTCTGAAACCTCTCTAGACAATATTGACGTAGATCCGGGAAATGGACGCACGGTTAAGGGAACATATTTTCCCAGGGTAATGTCCAAAGTTACATTGGGTTGTTCGGACAAAGAAACAGTCCTCCCACACGAAGTCTGTGTGTCCACGTTGTATTTACGGCCGTCCGGTTACAACAAGATAAAGGACTAAGTACTATCAAAAGTATTTATAATAGTATTATAGGTACAGGTATACCTACATTATATACTCTAGTCATTTTTCTCATGTTGTTCTTTATAGATAACTAATAAATTGGTAATAAATAATACCATTAGGTCGATGCATAAGTTCATTTAACCGTATCAATACATGTTTTTATTTATTTATTCAATTCAGTTTATTTATTTATTCAATTCGATTTATTTATTAATTGAATTCAATTTATTTATTTATTCGAATCAATTCATTATTTATGCAATTCATTTTATTTATTTATTAAATTCAATTTATTTATTCAATTTGATTATTTATGTGTGCAATTCTATTAATTTATTAATTTATTAATTTTTTCATTTATTCATTTATTCATTTATTCATTTATTCATTTATTCATTTATTCATTTATTCATTTATTCATTTATTCATTTATTCATTTATTCATTTATTCATTTATTCATTTATTCATTTATTCATTTATTCATTTATTCATTTATTTATTCATTTATTCATTTATTCATTTATTCATTTATTCATTTTCATTTATTCATTTATTTATTCATTTATTCATTTATTCATTAATTTATTCATTTATTCATTTATTCATTTATTCATTTATTCATTTATTCATTTATTCATTTATTCATTTATTCATTTATTCATTTATTCATTTATTCATTTATTCATTTATTCATTTATTCATTTATTCATTTATTCATTTATTCATTTATTCATTTATTCATTTATTCATTTATTCATTTATTCATTTATTCATTTATTCATTTATTCATTTATTCATTTATTCATTTTATTCATTTATTCATTCATTATTCATTTATTCATTTATTCATTTATTCATTTATTCATTTATTCATTTATTCATTTATTCATTTATTCATTTATTCATTTATTCATTTATTCATTTATTCATTTATTCATTTATTCATTTATTCATTTATTCATTTATTCATTTATTCATTTATTCATTTATTCATTTATTCATTTATTCATTTATTCATTTTATTCATTTTATTCGTTTATTCGTTTATTCGTTTATTCGTTTATTCGTTTATTCGTTTATTCGTTTATTCGTTTATTCGTTTATTCGTTTATTCGTTTATTCGTTTATTCGTTTATTCGTTTATTCGTTTATTCGTTTATTCGTTTATTCGTTTATTCGTTTATTCGTTTATTCGTTTATTCGTTTATTCGTTTATTCGTTTATTCGTTTATTCGTTTATTCGTTTATTCGTTTATTCGTTTATTCGTTTATTCGTTTATTCGTTTATTCGTTTATTCGTTTATTCGTTTATTCGTTTATTCGTTTATTCGTTTATTCGTTTATTCGTTTATTCGTTTATTCGTTTATTCGTTTATTCGTTTATTCGTTTATTCGTTTATTCGTTTATTTTTATTCATTTATTTATTTATTCATTTTTTTCGTTTATTCAATTCAATTTATTTATTTATTCAATTTAATTTATTTGTTTATCCAATTCAATCCAATTTATTATTTTTTATAATTTACAATAATTACACTTTGATTGTCCAACTGGGAAGTTCCCATTGTGGACAGTTAAATTTAGAAGCTTTGTTCATATTTTATAATATGAGAGAATACATGAGAGAAAAAAAATAAACGTTCAATAGGAAAAAAAGCATAGATGCATTATATATGAGAGCAGTTAAATTGATTGAAGTGTGAAGTTAGATGGGTAATGGTTATAGAATGTAATTTTTAATATTTTCATCAATTGACAAAACATTCTTCAAAAGTGGTGTTTGTTAAACAAGGTTTAGAAATATCATGTTAGCATCTCATATCCCAAAAAAACAACATTTAAAAAATAAATAACAAATAAAAAATTCCCTTTTCGGTTATGTAGAGTATACGGTATATGTACGTAAACGCATGAATACATACACAACACATACGTACATGTACATGCATTTTTTGTTGTTGACAGACATAAATGTCATCAATAGTTTACGAAACGCTAATGGGCCGAAAATCAGCGGTTAACGGAGATCGTTATTTAAAGTGACAAATATAAAAAAAAAATATCATCAGTCGATGGCCAATTTGATGACAACATAGCAAAGCTAGTCAGTTAGTACCTACCTATAGAAATTTTCATAAAAAAATGAAACTTTTCATAGCCCGCGACGCTTTAAATATTTTTTTTTATATTCCTTGGGCATTAACTTTGTAAAAATTTCTAGACATTTTGTTTAAAGAGTTTAAATCACTATGTACTTTTCAAACAAAAAATATCTATAAATATATGTAAATAATTATAATATAAGTGCATGCATTTGTTTTGAACCAGTTCAATTTAATATAATAATCTCGACTGGTTTCGGAAGTACCCTTCCCTCGTCAGGAATATATTAAAACTAAACTATTATTATTATTAGTATGTGTTTGCGCGTGTATGTATGTGTGCACCTATGTGCACATGTGTGCATGCTTGCACATATAAAAATAAAAAAAGTGTATTTTTGTGATCTAATCCCTACGCATGTCTTTTTCTTCTTTTTATCTTCTACTTTCTTTTATAATATTTCCAATTGTCAGCATGTTAATATAATTAATATAATAAATCCATATGTTTACACTAGACTTCATACAAATGTGCACATGTGCATGCTTACATATATAATAAAAAACTATATTTTTGTGATCTATGCCTTACGCATGTCTTTTTATCTTTTGTATATTTTACTTTTATTTATAATTTTTCCAATTGTCAGCATGTTAATATAATTAATATGTTTACACCAGACTTCATACAAAGTAACTATACTCCATTGGTCACCATGAAACAGGCAGCCGACTAGTATGGTGATCTAATGTATGTACTTAATGTAAATGTCTCCATTAAATATCTTGTATTTTATAAATAAATAAATAAACTACGATATAAAATATTTATAAATATTTATATGCGTAAATATTTATGTATTGGAGTGGGAACCGACCAAATGGAAAATAATTATCTTTGAAAATTTCAGTTCGAGTAGACCAGTTTTTCGGTCTTTCTTAAAATCCAGTTGTAAATTCGAAAAAAAAATAGTTATATTTTTATTAAATAAAACAAACACTTTATTATAAACCACGAATACGTTTTATTTATCTTCAACCGGTTTCGCTCAGCTCAAGCTTTGTCAGGGAAATATAACAACTAAAGGATAATACAGAGTTATCGTTTATATATATATAGGTACAGAATACAATACAGTGAAATAGAATACAAAAGAAAGAGAAAAGAGAATAAAATATTAGAGGGAGACAACAATAGAAAGGTATTATGTGTAAGAAGAAGACAACATTAACATATATGGTATTACTAATAATAGATAGTAAATACAACAGTGTAATGCGAACATAAACAAGTAATTAAAGATAGATAATCTTACAATATTTATTTATACAAGAAAGAACATCTATTAATTGAAAAAAAAAATGATTACACAATAATAATTAAACGGATGACTGAGGCAATATAACAACGGTATCCATAACGACATATGAGGTGGAAGTTGATAATTGATAAGTTGGGGAAGGTCAAAAGAAACATGTTTAAAATCGGGCTATAGGATCCATTTGTCACATTAACATTTTTTTTAAATACCAACTGTAATATACCCAATAAACTTCTCAAAAATAAATTATCAATAACAAATAATAATAAAATAGTAACAAATAATAAATAATAATACAACGGGTTAATTTGGAGTTACCTGCCAGTTAAGCGTGTTTCTGTATCTGTTAGTACATAATAAGATAAATCCTAGCAAGCAATATTTGAATAGCGCCCTTTAAATGATTTTTCACAAAAACGTAGCTATATAAATCATCATATTATTTTTTATAAGACAGTGGTTTAAAAGTGGATTTTACTGAACACCATAGGATTTTCATGAACTTAAGTTAAAAAAATTTTGAAACACTTTGTTAATTCTTATTCAATCAATTAAATTTTCTACGATTTTTTTTTATAATGAACGAGTGATGAATGTAAATAAGTCTAAAGTCATAGTGTTTGAAAGAGAGAGAACGAAAACATTGTATAATATAGTTGTGAATGAGGAATACTTGGAGCAGGTCGATGAGTTTGTGTATTTGGGAAGCATGTTTACGAGAAATCTAAAGACTGATAAGGATATTGAAAGAATGGGGATTGCAGGAAACTCCATTAACGGAGGACTGAACGCGGTTGGTGCAAAAAAAAAGTGTCCAACGAAGTGAAGCTAGCAGTCCACAATGGAGTGCTGAAACCAACCTTGGCATGGCAGTGAGGCATGGAACGAACAGAGGAAGGATGAAAGTAAACTGAATGCTGAAGAAATGAAATCTCTGAGGCGAGTGTGTGATAAAACCATGCATGATCGTGTGAAAAATGTTAAGATTCGTAAAGAATGCAAGGCTGAGGTAAGCGTAAAGAATAAGATTAAGAAAGGGACGCTAAGATGGTTCGGGCACGTATAGCGAATGAACGAATAGAGGAGTTTAAGGAGAATATATGACGCGAATGTGATTGGAAGAAGAAACCGGGGACGCCCGAGGAAGACATGGCACGATCAAGTGAATTAAATACTTGAGTCGGGCCATGTCAGAAGTCGGAATAACAGAAGAGAATATATGAGACGATGTCTGAATGTGAATGAAGCAAGAAGTGTATGCCAAGATCGAGTTGTTTGGTGGTCCTTCCTCTCTGTCTACCCCTGCGGAGAAAGGGCATGATGGTTAGTTAATTAAATTTGTGATTTTATTATAAAGTCAGCTTCGGGGAAAGTGCCTCTCCACAATTCACGTTCGCAACGGAAGTGTAATAAAAATAAAAATCACCCAAAAGCATCCGATTTCATGACCGTCCAAATAAAATGAGATACTAGACATTTTTCATCCGCATTTATCATTCCTAACTTAATTGGATGTTTCATCTTGATTACTTTACCGAAAAAAATGTAACCAAAGTCAATAAAGCCTAAATCTGATACAGCTGAACTCCCTAACGGTGATTTTAAGCGTTATGAAATTTACACATTTCTTTCCGTCTGATCCATGTGAGAGATGGAGTTTTGAAAGATCCGTTTTAACATACATCCTTTCCTACTTATTTCTCTCAGAAAACACATAAACTAAATCTTACAATCATCTTCAAGTAATCAACATTAAAACCATTTTTGCAGAGAAACACGAATCCTACCTAATACCTCCCATATTCAACATCTTCAAAATAGAAATCTCCCATCATATAACGTAAAACAACCTAAAATGGTTACATAAAAATTTCAACACATGGCTAATAAACAAAAAAAGGAATTACACCACCAGATTACTCGCAAATTCTCCGTAATCTGATATTGTTATTCTTACTACTTTTATTCAAATATACTTTTTTAATTTAAACTTATTTACTATTCACTTTTACATTTATTTACTAGCTTCGCATGTACTAATTTTTGCATATAAAATTTTATTTTATATATTTTTCATGTTTTTCCGTATACATTTGTAAGCATTTTTATTTATGTATATTTTCTTTGTATATGTATATTTATTTATTTTTATTATTACTCGTCTCAAAACAGACATCGTCTAGTGAGACGGGTAAAGTACATGTAAATATTTAAAATTATATGCCACTAAACGCCCAGGTTGCCGGCAATGAAATAAACAGAATTTTCAAATTTCAATCGAATCCGGGTTGGAATTACTTGTCATTTATAAACATGCAGTCTAGATGTCGCTCATTGCCTACAATCTCCATATGTGACCACATTTTATTTAAAATAAAAAATGTAAGTGATTCAAACCCTTTAATCACTGAAAATAAACTATTTAAAGGTTAATGGCCTGCCGCTTTAAAGTATATTCATATCTACCAGCAACCCGCAGAGCACGGTAACAAGAGTACAGTACAGGCACGCCACATGCGCGAGCATTCACATTACACCGTGCAGCACAGCACAGACGAGCACAGCGAGTACGGGTGGCAATTGAAATGTCAACCGATCGTTAGCGTCGGCCACAAAATGTTAAGATCTTACAATCCTATTCCTATATATGTATTATTATTTTATAACCTAAATACCCTGAACAATTCAATCAATTTATCGTTATCTATCTTCTCGGTTTTACGTAATATCTTCGTCTAACTACCCCAACTGACAAAGATGGCAGTGCTAACGGCATGTATTCATGCCAACTGTGTAGGCGCAGACGTCACAAGCACCCTCCAGCACAAAATTAGTGGATGTTTTTTTGTGTTTTTTGTTTGTTTATGTTTTTATTTTATATAGATATATATTTTGTAAAAAACTCCCGTTAATCAAACTACAAAAAAACAGTATATCGGGACTTCTTGCATTGTATTTTTTTTTTTTCGTAAACTGTACAAAAAAATATTTTTATTTTTATTATAACTTAATAAATTAAATTAAAATATCTTAACGAAATTAACAAATTATAAATTACTTCTTATATTATTAATTTAAAATTTCTTAATATAATTATTAAATTATTATTTGTTAATTAAATCGTTAATTGTTAATTAAATCGTTAATTGTTAATTAAATCGTTAATTTGTTAATTAAATCGTTAATTGTTAATTGAATCGTTAATTGTTAATTAAATCGTTAATTGTTAATTAAATCGTTAATTGTTAATTAAATCTTTAATTGTTAATTAAATCGTTAATTGTTAATTAAATCGTTAATTGTTAATTAAATCGTTAATTGTTAATTAAATCGTTAATTGTTAATTAAATCGTTAATTGCTAATTAAATCGTTAATTGTTAATTAAATCGTTAATTGTTAATTAAATCGTTAATTGTTAATTAAATCGTTAATTGTTAATTAAATCGTTAATTGTTAATTAAATCTTTAATTGTTAATTAAATCGTTAATTGTTAATTAAATCGTTAATTGTTAATTAAATCATTAATTTTAATTAAGTCGTTAATTGTTAATTAAATCGTTACTTGTTAATTAAATCGTTAATTGTTGATTAAATCGTTAATTGTTAATTAAATCGTTATTTGTTAATTAAATCGTTAATTGTTAATTAAATCGTTAATTGTTAATTAAATCGTTAATTCTTAATTAAATCGTTAATTCTTAATTAAATCGTTAATTGTTAATTAAATCGTTAATTGTTAATTAAATCCTTAATTGTTAATTAAATCGTTATTTGTTAATTTAATCGTTAATTGTTAATTAAATCTTGAATTCTTAATTAAATCGTTTACTGTTAATTAAATCGTTATTTGTTAATTAAATCGTTAATTATTAATTAAATCTTTAATTCAAAATTTCTTTAATAACTTATTAATTTTTTTTTTCATTAAATTATAAAATTAAAACGTCTTTAAAAAAATATTTATTATTAATACACAGCGTTTGTTTTAAATACTGTAATACACGAACCAAATTTTATATTTCACAAACGTGTGTTAAAAAAAAAAGTTCTTAGTCAATAATCTCGGCCGGTGCTGGTCCGTGTTTGTGCATTACGCTCACGTACGATTTAATGTGATGGGTGTTCATAGTCTAAGCAAGTAATGGTGCCGTCTCTGCACTGTGCTGTTCTGCACTGGGCAGTGCTGGTAGGTGTGAATATACCTTAATTCGTTTAATAAGTCAAACGTGACAAATAAACAGCGCATAATGGCCGCAATATGTGTTCAAAAATTAATCTCGAGATAGCCTTAAAACAGATTTTCGAACGCGTTGCAATCAAAACTGTCCATCGGAAAAATATTTCTTGTGTCCAATTCAAGAATCATGATAAAAGAAAGTAACCAAATTCAAAATTAATTTATAATTACCACTTTATTAATATACACATATCAACATGTTTCGAAAGCGATGCGTTCCACATCAGGAATATATAGAATACTAAAAAATAATAAGGTCAACTATCGACAATTGACAAACATAGAACACAATAAATGTAAGAATAGACAAATGATAAACATTGAACACAATAAATGTAAGAATAGGAAAATGATAAATATAAACAAAATTTGATTAAAGTAGGTAATAATTAATAAAAAATGTTAATAAAAAATTATTATAAAACACAGAATATCAAATTTATATTGGAAATTGAAAAAGATTTTTTTTATATTATTAAAATTAATTTGAAAATAAATTCAAGAGAGAAGAGCTGTTAAAATTTGTCTAATTGCAAACCGGTTGTATTTGTATGTAAAGTTTTTAAAACCTTTATTTATGTAAAAATAATGATTGGCTTCCAAAACATGACTTGCAAATTCAGAATAATTATTATTACTTAAACACCTTAGGTGTTCCTCAACTCTAATACTAAAAGTTCTCTGCAATCGTTACAAATTAATTTATATACCCTCGTTTTATTTAAAATATTATCTTTATCCTTTTTCTTTAAAATATAATTTATTGTTTGTGTAAAAAGCTGGTTGGATGGTGTTTGGAATGTTTTTAATTAATAAATTTGAAGTATTTAAAAACAACACTTTTCTCCACTGTTTATTAACATCAGTTATTTGTGGATATACATATGATTTAATAAACTTCATAACGTCACAAAGTAAAAACCAATCTTTTGAAGAAATTATATAAAATAATATGTTTGTGGATCATTTATGAGCAAACACTGACCGTGCGAAGTCAGATCGCGCTCCTTTTAATTTCCCGTAACAATTTCAGAACCGTCCACAGACTGGGATCGCAATTAAAAGAGTGCTTTGTTTGAAGGAAGAGGAATAAAAGTAATTCAACTGCTTGGACCGCATTTCAAATAAAATGCCGTCATCACATTTCGGAGGAATCCTTTGTCGCGGGACCATTACAGACGAATGGGGTTATTTTCAGCCCTTTGTTTTGGATATGAGAATACTATATTATTCTTCGGATCTTAGTAAAAGCCTGACTTTATTTTGTTGTACAATATTTTTGATGTTTTAATTTCTCTATAGCTTCTTTTGTGTAGATTTGTTTTGGCTTCTGAAGAATATTAATTAAAGTGGATTAAAATCTAAGATTCTTATTCTTATCATTCATAGTATTAATTTGTTTGACTTTTGCACGTCCTAGACGTTGGCTCTTATATCTCCCTTAATTTCTTTTGTCAGCGATTAGGACAGTCTTGCACTGTCCAGCATCAGGGAAGATATCTCTAATGGATAGCATTAAATATTATTTTATAGTACTGATACCAGCCTCGATGTAAGACAGGGAGGCATGAAGCTGGCAGAGGAAGGATGAAAGTAGACTGAATGCTGTAGAAATGATATATCTGAAGCGAATGTGTTGTAAAACCATTTATGATGGAGTGAAAACGGTGAGATTTGTAAAGAATGCAAGCCTGGTGTAAGCGTAATAAGTAAAATTCAGAAAGGGACGCTTAGATGGTTTGGGTATGTATAAAGAGACAAACACTAATTTTATATATATAAGAGTGAAAACATCAACAAAATATTATTTTTTTATTATTATTTATGTATTATACTGTGTCCATGACAGTAAATCATGGCTAAACTGCACACAGGAACATCAATATAACATCTTTGTTGCTTTGATGTACATTAAGCGATATGTTTGCTTAGTCCATTATTAACATCAAATACAGACTATCACCGCAACCACTCAACTGCACTTAAAAGACCTCACCTATCAATTATTTTTATTTTTTCATCAATTTAATATAATGTAATTTAATATTTTGTAAATGAAATCTTCAGCACGGGAAATCTCAGTGAAGATATCATTATTTATTATTTTCATATTAAAAAGAAGATAATAAAACATTATTATTATTATTCCATTAATACAAAGAGTAATCAATACCGCATTTCTTTTGCATCAAATCAATGTCGTCTTTGTCATTTGTGAACATACATTTTTAAACGAAGTTATTAATAATTGTTATACACATAGGAAAGACTTCTAGAAATTTTAATATTTGAGTTAAGGAACACCTAAGGTGTTTAAATAATAAAAACTAATCTGAATTTGCAAATCATATTTTAGAAACCAATCACTATTTTGATATACGAGAAATGAAGGTTTAAAAATTTCGCATACAAATACAACCGGTTTACAATTAGACAAACTTCAAATTTTTGTAATCAGAAAAAGCGTTAATAGTGAATTAAATTTAATTAATAATCATTTTTTTTTAAATACCTATGTTTTGAATTTATTTTCGTATTAATATTAATAGTAAAAATAATTTCATTTTTTAAATTTCTATGTAAATTTGTTAGTCAATGTTTTATAATAATTTTTATTAACATTTTTGATTAATTACTTACCTAGTTTAATTAATATATTTTTAAGTTTATATTTTTTCTATTCTTTAATTATTGTGTTCTATGTTTATCATTTGTCCATATTTGATATTGTTATTTTTTTAATATTCTATATATTTCTGATGAAGAAAGTGTCGCTTTCGAAACATGTGTATATTAATAAAGTGGTGAATTTGTGACGTCATTTTCTTTAAATAACGCCACAAAGTGAATACCAATCTTTTGAAGAAATTATATTTATTTTCTACCTGAAATAACGGTTTTAATTTCTCATGCAATTTTCCAAGGCAATCTGTATTAACGTCCGACTATTAATAAATACCGGGTAGACCTGCAACCGCCAGATTTATAGCTGCAATTTGAAATTGTGTCCCGTAGTTTAATTTCAGAAATTAATTTAATATCACTTCTGGTTTTGTGCGCGTATGAAAAAAAACTCTGTTCGTCTCCGGCAGAATTCTGCTGGAGAATTCTGTTTTTTAATGTTTCAATCCGCCGCACCGTTTTAACATTGAACAATTCCCTGAAAATTTCTCCCAAGGGAATATTCCATAATTTAATTTTGATGAAGGGGTTTTCGTAATGCACAGCATTATCAGATATTATTTCATAACTCTACCATCAATTGTACCGTAACATAACATTTTTCTCTTTTTACTTCCTTTTCACTGAAATTTTACATGCTGATGAAATCAAATTATTTACGAAGTATGATAAGCTTGTTGGTTATTGTACCTACTCTTATGGGAGTAATTTAGATTTTTGTTTCAATATTATTCTAAAGAAACAACGTTAAACGTTAAATGCGTTCGTAAAAAGTTGATGACATTCTTTTCGAAAATAATCTTAACTACTTGTATATCACCATAGAATAAAGGATACGCACTAGAAATGACTTCCGTGTAAATTTTTATGGAAGACGGTTGTAGACTCTGATTTAGTATCTTTTTGTACAGAGTCAATGAAAATACAATGTCTTTGACTATCTCTCCTGCCCTGCCTGCATTGTATATTGCCATTTAATTTGATCGACATGAAATGATGATGATTTTTTTTTTGTATTTTAATTTTAAGGCTCTAAAAGCCAGACTTTTGTGTAACAAAACACGCCCAAATTGTATTTATTGTGTTCTTCTTTCTATTTAAAACTTAATTTAGCTTCTGGCGGGTAGTTGTGTTTCTGCGGAAGCAGAGAAGTAGCTTAGAGATTAAAACCACAGATATCAACCTTATTAAAACCACAGATATCAGCTTTAGTATTGATTATCAATATATTGAATCCTCCTCCGCAAGATACAAGCAGAATCTAAGTTTATAAAAGGCACAATTAATTATTATTCACTCGTCATGTAAAAACAAAACTCAACCAGAAACAATAAATTAGATTCTGTGTCCGTCGGGGCGGGTATTTTGAGATCTAGATTCAGTCGGTAGAAATCTGTTGCTAAACAATGGTGTAAATAAATTAAGGTATTATAAGAAAGTCACTACTCCTTCTTGAAGGGAATTTTCCCAGAATTAAGTCTCCGTATGATATAAAATATATGAAGTAAAAGACTTAATATTGAAAACGCTGTGTATATCACCATTAAATGGTCATTATATGGTACACATTTGAAATTTATTTCATTACAAACATACAGCAATGCCCTTATTAAATTATATCGCACATATTAATTTGTTTTATGTATTTTTAGTTTGGAATATTCATTAAGCAATAAATTAAAAATATTTTAAAAATAAAACTGAAAGCCATTAGTCGAAAAACATGGGGATATCTGATAAAATATAGCTCAATTGGCAGAGTATTTCTTGGATAATAATATAAACCCCCTTGAGGTGATTTTTCACAAAAACAGCGCTATACAAACCATCCAATTATTATTACTATAAGTTTTCTTCAATAAATGTATATTTTAGATAAATTATTTTGTGGTAACATTATTAATAAGAAATCCTTTTTTTCAAAAAACAATAAAAAAAACTGCATTGTTTTTTTTTAAACCGTGATGTGAACAAAACATATTTTATAGTTTCTTCAATAGATTGTTATTCACTTCGTGGCGTCATTATTAATAAAATAATTTTTAAAAAAATTTCAATCAATTTTTAGAGATTAGAAAAAGTATTACTAGTCAATTAAATATAATTAATACTAAAAAATAAAAATAAAATAAAAAAGTTATCTCTTGAGTTTATTTTCATATTAATATTAATAATAAAAATAACATCTAATGTAAATTTGTTATTCAATGTTTAGTAATAATTTTTTATTAACATTACTATAATAATATTTTGTTTATGTTTATAAATTGGTGATTCATATGGGGATGGTAACTATAAAAATCTAAGTATCGTAGAAAGCGATTTGAACACGTTCCAAGTTGTGAACATACGTTTAATATTCTGGGTTCCATTCTTACCACATGACCATCTGAGATCATTCGTCGAACGTCTCGAATACTTCAACATTGATTTAATTAAAATTAAGAGTCAATCGATTGATTTAATATGTTTATATAAAATAATTCACGATCATCTTATTGATTCTACATTATGGCTTAGCAGTATTTAAATAAATTTACTTCCAATTATTATCTTTAAATTAATTACCTCGTAAAACAAACACAAATTACCTCACTGGAACCCCGCTAGATTCGTAGTCGAGAGCCTTACCCCTCGACCATGGAGGCCGTCTATACAAGATAGAGTCCCCCCGGCCCCCGTCCTCCCCCGCCACTCCATCACCAAATCAAGATGGACGACAGTGTACAAAGCGCCACAGCGGGTTTTAAAGTGTCCCCTTTTAACAGTATTCTGTGTTATTTATCCTAAAAAATATGGATAATAATGCATTGTATTAGCTTAAATACATAATTGAATATAATGGAAACAATCACTCTATCATTTGTATTAGCGTCTTGCAATATATCGTAAGGAATAAATACAGTTAGCTTCTTTTTTTTCAATTTAGCACATATGAAAACTTAGACCAAGCCGTATTTAGTTTTGATAATTTAACTCCATCTCTTTATATGATGTATAAATAATGTGTAATGATAGCCTGTCGAAAAAGAGAAAATAAATGTAAAAAAAAAAAAAAACTTCATAGAAAGTTTCATAGATGTATTATAAGAATATGAAGTAGTATTTGTACAGCGCCCTTGAGGTGATTTTTCACAAAAACGGCGCTATAAAAATCATCCGATTATTATTATTAATTCCTGCTGTTACTTAATATTATTATTTTTTTTTGTTTAAAATTGTTGTTCCAAATATGGAACAACAATTTAAAAAAAAAAAAAAAGTTACATTCTTCCACTTTTTTAGGTTTTTTAATAAAAAAAAATCATATTAAAATGAAATCCCACATTGAATTGACATATTAAAATTAAGATGTGTAACAAGGATGGCCCTAATATTATGTATCATTTGTGTCTCTTTGTTTTTCATGTTTCTATTGTATCCTTTGTCTGTTTATTTGTAATGTTACGTAATATGTGTGTATTAACGGAGTTTGTATAACAGGATTGTTCTCACGTAAGTGTGAACATCTGTAAAAACCCACTATAAATAAAAAAAAATAAAATGAATAGTACATCCAAGGCATATGTATAATACAATAATATCTTATCTTTCTTTCTTTTAATATTGGATTAAATGGATTTCAATAATTTACTGCTCTAGAAGTCGTATCGTTAGTTGGGTTGGGTTCCATGACAGTTCATCCCTCGGACAGTTGATCCCTCCCCCAATTAATCCCTCCGACAGTTGATTCCCTGAAGAATTATTTCTGATTTACGTCCTCATTTGTAAAGGAAGTACGCAGAGAGGATATGCAGCCGTATAATGAAAGTCGATATACTTACACCTGCAGGCGTCTTAAGTGGAAATCCGCTACTTAAAATATTTTTAGTAACAATAATGCCTTGTCCCCGAAGTCGACATACACATATATCGACTTTTGTTATACGGCCGCATATCCTCTCTGCATACTTCTTAACAAATTAGGACATACAGCAGAAATAATCCTTTAAGGGATCAGCTGTCGGAGGGATCAACTGTCGGGGGAATTAATTGCCGGGGGGGCCAACTGATCCCTTGACAGTTGGGCCAACTGTCAAGGGATCAACTGTCGGGTCACCCGTAATTTTATCGAAAGCTGTCAATTGATTTGTTAATGTTTTTTTCTAGGCGGCTGATTCGTACGCTGAAAAGACTGCCACGGCTTCAGATGTGCTCGTGACAAAGTTTTTCGGAGTGTTTTTCATGTTCTACCAACTGGCCCAGGTTTGGGGAAACCTAATATCTTCAACGGGTAAATATATTAAGATAATTTATTCAAAGGATCGATATTCACTTTGTGGCATCATTATTAATAAATTAATTAAATATTATTTTGTACTACAATATTGTAATCATTCTTTTGATATAAATAAAGATTTAAAATTTTTAGACGCAAATACAACCAGTTTAAAATTAGACAAATTTAAAATTTTAGAAACCAGAAAAAGCGTTAAAAGTAAATTAAGTATAATTAATAACCAACTTTAATTAATTTTCATACAAAAATTAGTAATCAAATTATTATTTTTTTTTAATTTCTAATGTTAATTTGTTATTCAATGTTTCATAATCATTTTTTTTAACATTCGATTATTTTTTTACCTATATTAATCAGTTTTTGTTTATATTTATAATGTGTTTATTATTACAGTATTGTCTTCAATGTTTATCATTTGTCTACACTTGACATTATTATTTTTAGTATTCCATATATTCCTGATGACGAAAGCATCGCTTTCGATACATGTTGATATGTATATATAAATAAAGTGGTGTATACAAAGTAATTTTTAAAACATTTATAAATATATTAACGTTTTTCATAACTGTAACATTATTCTGTTTTTACTTTAACTCCACACAGCAGGACTATGTCAAATTGGAGGATACTTCGTGGAGAATTTTTTTAAGAAAAGGGTGAAAATAAAGTTCTTGTAAGGAAAAGGGTATGAGGTGGGTAGAAATATGGGATCAATGCGTCTAAGAGTGTGGGACATATGAATCCATCCCTTCCTCTGCGGGGCAAGGTAATGGATCCAGAAACTGATAACTCTCTTTTACTTGTGATTATTACTATCCCTATGTACAGAGTATTGCATTTAGTTATTCTTTGTAACTGATTGGTAATGCTTTTGAAAAGCGAAACAACTACGACGCGTGAGAACCTAAGAAACATTACAGAATTTTAAAATTACAATCCCTGTTATCTTTTTTGAAATATGTGGAGTTGTACAAAATAATCAAAATAGAAAACAATTACAAAAATAGGTGATCGTGTGAACCTGTCAATAATTACGTTGAATGAATTTTCTGCACAATAATACGATTTCGTAAAATAGAATAGGTTCCAATCGATATACCTAAAATCATCTGACTAAATTATGCTTAAGAAATAATTGGTTCTCGTTCACAAATTTCAGAAGTTCAGAGGTGGAGTGTATATTTTATTATAATTTTGTGTGTATTGTGCACATCGGGTATTGGGTTAAAATTAAAATTACACAAAGATAATAAAAATCAGCAGTTGGATAACGGTGTTCAACAATTAATATGTAATATATAAAGAAATATATAAAGAAGATAAAAGAAATCTTCAGTCAAGTGAAAACTGAATAGAGAGGTAGAAATAGTAGATTGCGAGAGATTCAATAAATTTTATAAAAACCTAGTCTAATGTAAAGATATGCTGCGAAGATATAAAACGAATTAATATACGAACTATTAACGAATTTATAAAACCTAGATGAGAGAATAATGCATCTATGCTGTGACTATCAAAGAGCCGGTAATTACTAAAGATTCCCTAACACCCGGGGGGCAGAAATCGAAATAAGGAAGACGAGGGGTAAATGAGTTACTGTCATTTGATTTGTGAATAAATGCATCCCGACAGTCAGGCAACTCGTACTGCACTGCAAAGAATTATTATTTTCTCTTCGAAAAGCAAATCTGCTAATGATCATCTCATCCTTTTTATAATTGTGTGCATTTTATGGAAAATCTCATTTTTTTTTCCATAGCTGTGGAATAGATTCTAACCGAAACAGCTAATAAGTAAAACAGAGGCTTGTTCACAAAAACCGAATGTTTTGTTGGAGTATTTAATTTGACTCATTTCACATGTTGTTAATTTGCTTATCGCAGTCAAAACCACGTGAAAGAAACATGAACGGGTAAGTGAAAGGCTGCGATTTTCTATCACTAAAACTGCTAATGTATTATGTAATTGAATAAGTGAAATACAGTAAAATAATGCTTGACTGTGGAATTTAATGCCATAGTTTTGATTACTCTCTTTACCACTTCTATTTTTATAGCATTTAAAAGCGCATTAACCATTATTATTGTTTTATTCCTTAAAATTTTCGAATGATCTCGCCGCCAGTCAATACACGAATTATGACGTCATATATTCGAGAATTGCGTGAACCCGCCTGGTGCCAAATTAACGCTGTCACATTTTCCAACCGTCAAAATGGCAGACAGTTTGCCTATTATGGCACCTCTGTTCATTCAGACGTCAGTGGTGATTGGTAAGAAAAGAAAAAAAAACGTTTTGTAATTTTCGGCAATTATTCCGTTTCTCTATGAGCTTTATGGTGTCCTAATTTGAATTTAGGTGTCCCTCAATTTATTACTATCCTTGGTGGCTCTCACGCATTCGAAGCCTGCAGTTCTCTTTGGCCATTAAAAACAAATAATTCCTTGTATATTTATATTTAGATTTCTTCTTTCAGATCTCTGATTTTTGCACTTATAATAATACGTTATTTAATATACTCGTATCTTTCAATATATCGCATAAAGTAGCAGACCCCCTTGTTGACCTAAGAAATGTGACCGAACGTGCGACTAACCCACTTAGCTTTAATTCTCCGCTAGCAAAGTTTAAGTGTTTCACAGCACCTCCCTACCTGCTCTAAGTAGTGCAGGCAGGGAGGTGCTACTATTTACGTCTGGGGCTACGAGAGGCTCAGTCACTTTACTTAACTCACAAGGATAACAAGTATAACCACATTAACGCCGATGAACCGATATCAAACATTGAGACTCTTTGACATTGTCACGCTGCTCGTGTGGGCAACTCTTTGACAACGAGTATTTCGATAGAGTCTGAAATTTAGAACGGTCAGGACTCCTCAAAGGGTATAGCCACTGAACAGATAATCCTCAGAAGTGTGATCATACCGATTTAGTAGAAAATTGATGTCACTATTTTTTTTTTCCTTTTTTCCCATAGTTTTACAAAAAAACTGAATATAATATATATACTCGTATATATATACATTTTTTTTACTTGTGTTTATGATTGCTTAAATAACAATTCTGAATAAATGGCAACCCACATGTGCGCTGCCTGTGTGTGGGTAATATAATTTATAGTATTATGATATTAATTACCAGGCCTTTATATTATTCACTTAATCCTATTAGGTTTATATTTTTACAAGTTTTTATGCTTTTTTATACTTTACACTTTTTTTTATAGGTACTGTAAATATTTTAATTGTTTCTTTATATTTTTGTTAAACTCATATTTTTTACAATTTATTTTAATAACCTATGGAAGCGTATAAAAGTAATTGGAATATTTAATCATTGAAGAAGATAATATTATACTATCCTAATTGAAAAACGAAACCGAAAAAAAAAACACAGAAAAAAGTAATGAGTCGCATCTGCGAATATAGCGATAACACCCATATGGGATTTAATAGAGAATAATATTAACAAATCTTGAAGTTGAGGTATGATATCGATGAAGATGGCGTAAAGTGAACTGGTCTCATTAGCTCAGTTGGTAAAGTGGTTGTCCCGGTATGACAGAGGTCATATGATTTTATTTACTTTGTTTTTTTTTCTTCAGTTTCGTATTTCATATCTTATAACATTATTTAAGTGTTACTATTATATTTAATCTATCCTCACTGTAATAAAAGTCGACTACTGTTTTTTTTTTAAATTTATTTCTAAATTTGGTTAATACTTGCTGATATTTTGATATATTTATAATACTGTTTAAATCAATATTATGTATTTGGAGCGTAGTATCTCTATAACAAACTGTTATGCTGTTTTCATAAATTGTATACACTGATCACAATATGCATGCACCTATATTGTTCTATTATTGCGCTATATTTGTATGATGATTGTTATTTATTGTTGTTTTATATAATATTGTTGAACTAAACTCCTGCTGACAAGCTACTTGCAGTCGCTTAAATGATACAAATTTCCATGTAATTAATATTATACAATAAAAAATAAGAAATTATGATTAGTTAATATTATCTTCTTCAATGATAACATTTTTTATTTCTTTGTTATTTTTGTTGTATTTACGCTTTTCATACGTTTATATTAATGGCACATGTTGTGCCGTACACATAAATAAATAAAAGTACGTACATATAATGAGTAATTAAATATACATTATTGAAGTATTGTAACAAAGTGAAATAATATAATATATAACGTCAAAATTTTCATTCAGGTCAATAGAGTTCATAATCTGATCAGCAAAGAATTTCGTTATTTTTTTTAATTTTAGTTCAATTTCACAAGTACTAAGGAAAATAGAACTTACTTGAGGCACGAGAACACGCCCACAATGCATTTCTCTCGTCTTATTTCTTCAGTGGTTGTAGCGCCCACGTCGATCAGAGATAATTTTAGAACCGACTACGTACCTTCCCAGAACTTCTTACCGTTGTCAGAATTCCTCAATTTGGCTTTAACAGGATGCCATAACTTGCTTATCGTAACTATAAAACTGAAAATGTGTTCGCGTTACGAAGCAGCAAAATATTTCTGACGGTAAGCTCTGATGTAATATAATTTTCAAATTCTTACACAATAATTGTGTGCAGAAATTTTTGTCCAGAACATTAAAAAGATTTTTTGGAGGTAATTAAAGATGGAAAGTTCTAAAACTTTTTATGATTAAAAATTCATTAAATTTAAATTTTAATATTTCGACAAGCCTTTATTGGTTATATAATTTTAAAAAAATGATTGATTATAACAAAGAGAATTCCGTGTTTCACGTTCATACTGATGATGTTTTAAGGTTGTATTTCTATGAATAGCCTTCTCTGCTGACGTTTATATAAACACTGTTTTATTTTTATTTAATATTATTAACAAAGCATTTATATAGCGCAGTTTTGTGTTATTTAATTGCGAAAAAAATCTGATCATCGCCAATGCAGTCGCTGGAGTGGTGACTATTGGAACACCATGTGTATTGTACAACCAATTCGACTAGGGAACTAGGGGGTGGTATCATAAACTGTTCACATATTGAAACCAATATCACACGCCCGATTGCTACCAAGAAATTGTATTTGGTAGACAAACACGCATGGTCTACACGATTGTTTTATTTAACCCTTTCATATTTATTTATTTCATAGCGAGCAAGAGTAAATATAATAATATTACTTCATAAAGCCATTTTTTTTTAAATATTTTATCATGACATTCCAAATAATAGAAATGTCATTAGACTGAACAATACATTGGCTGCCGGCTCCGTTTTATAGTTGCTCCTGATTTATCTTGCAAATATTGGGAAGTTATTAATTTTCCCGGTGTAAAAATAGCATAAAATAACCATAATATTTTTTAGGTTGCATTTATAAAAATTACATAATTTTAGTGCTATCGTTTTGAGCTTAAATCAAGTTTATAAGAAAAATCCAAATATTTCAAATATTTTGAGTTGAAATCTGCTTCGTTCTTCCGAATTAACGCATCGGCATCGGTCACATCTGGCGGTCGGCCGTCACCACATGTAAAAACCACGGTGGTTGTAAAAAATATTGTATACAGCCGGGAAGTGGGCTGCTGGGACCCCAACAAGGACACCGCCAGCTGGGGCGAGAACAAGCCTTTACCTTCGTCATTGAGATAGTGGCCGAGTTCCTCAACAAGCACGACTTTGACCTGATCTGCAGGGTGCATCATGTGGTAGAGGACGGGTATGAGTTCTTTGCCAAGAAGCAACTGGTAATGCGGGGAATTCGATAATGCAGGAGCAATGACGTCAGTGGACGACACGCTGAAGTGCTCCTTCCGGATCCTGAAGCCGGCTGACAAGCGCATGGCGTACGTGCAGACCAACACCAAGCGTCCCGTCACCAACAAAGACAAAGAAGATTGGAAGAAAGGATCAGTACCTCCGGCCCCCGTCCTCACCCGCCGCCCAACTTTACATAACTCCTATACTTTGTATTAGCGTCTTGTAATATATCGTAAGGAATAAAAACAGTTAGCTTCTTTTTTTTTTCAATTAGACATGTATGAAAACTTAGACCAAGCCGTATTTAATTTTGATAATCTAACTGCATCTCTTTATATGGTCTATAAATAATGTGTAATGATAGTGTCCAAAAAAAAAAGTCATAGATTTAATATAGGAATAATTTAAGAATAGGAAGTAAGATTTGTATAGCGCCCTTGAGGTGATTTTTCACAAAAACGGCGCTATAAAAATCATCCGATTATTATTATTAATATTATACGTGTAATTTTTTTTTACTTTTTCCCTTATTTTTACCCACAACTTTTAACATAAATTATGTTAAAAAAATTTGAACGCTTTGTTGAAATTATAATAGTTAAAAATGGGAACCCATCCAAGCGCTGCCTCTGTGTGGGTAATATGAGTAACTTAAGTAAATAAAATGAATAGAATATTATTTAGTTTAAGTATAATAACAGCAAGAAAGTACAATATTTAATGTAAATATTAGAATTATTGAATAAGTAAGCAGAATGTATTATTAGTAAATGTTGAAGTTATAGTTAAAGTAGGCAGAAAGAAATAAGAAACATTTTATAGAAGTAATATTTCAACAACTAGATCATTTAGTAATTTTTTTTTTCTTTTAGATAGAAAGAAAATTAATTTGTCTTTTGAATTTCTTTTGGTAAAAGGTTGACTGTACGAGCAGATAAAACAGTTGTGTGTTTGCATTAATTTAGTGTACGATTGAGTAGAATAAAACACGCTATTAGCCCCTTTTACATTTTTTTAAAAATTAAATAAAAAAAGGCGTGTTTCGAGGTTTGAAAAATAAATAGTTTACGGATATTGAATAACTTATATTCGATAGTATGAATGAATTCAAAGGGAATTTCTAATATATGTCTCGTATAAATTCAACAATAACTTTCAAAGTACCTCACAATTTTTGCGACAAAGGCGACAGTAGCTGATTTAACATGTCTAATTAATAATATCAACTGAACCGAGCTTCTGTTCCTAATTAATATCATATACCTTTGAGACGTACCGGCCATAGAGCAACATTCCACAAGCATAGCTACAAAATAAATGCAGCTGCAAATTTTCCAATTAACCTTGCTTTTTATTATGTCAATAATATTTTACCTAAACAACTCAAACATTGACAATCTCTCCGATTCGTTGGTCACTTTTGAAAAGAGCATCTTGACTATTATATAAACTACTCAATGCGCATAATTATAGTATCACTTCTATATCTATAATATGTTAATCACCACTTCTCACCCCTTCAAACACACTTACACATACACACATACTTATACACTACACATATCACCCGGTAAAGACTTTAAAAGGAAACAGATCATATATATCATATATTTAATTTTAAATTCTGGAAATTGTTTCTCGCTGCAACCAATTTACTGTTTTGTTTCAATAATAAAAATTAATAAAAAATAAGGGTTGTTTTGATGACCCGACAGTTGATCCCTCGACAGTTGGCCCCCGGGCAGTTAATCCCCCCGACAGTTGAACCCTCTAACAGTTGATCCCCTAAAGGATTCTGTTTTCCTGTACGTCGTCGGGATCATTTGTCAGGGGGGCCAACTCTCGGGGGGCCGACTGGGGGGGGATCAACTGTCATGGAACTAGTAATTTTATAGTGTATGTGTTACTGAGCACTACACCATCTTCTACGTCTTAATCTAAATGGTTTGTCCAAAAATAAATCTAAAATAATTTTAATTAAAAACAAAAACGAAACTTAAAAATTTAACTAGAATTCTGTAAAACAAAACTAATAAAATAACGTTCTTAAATTAGGTTAATACTTAAAAGATCAAATAACAAAAAAACTGAATCAATGTTAACCGTTCAATCAACGAAAGAACAGTAGAAAGGAAAATCCAAAAAAATCTCAATATTTAATCTATGAAGAGAAATCCGCGAAGCGAAAGAAAAATTGGAAGTCTGATAGATGCAAAAAATAGATATTTTCCAACAGAGATACTTTCCTTAAGTCATATGCATAAATAGATTTAGGATACCTTAGTCATCACAGAAGTAAATCATCTTTAATCTAGGGACAAAAATGGAAAAATTCTTCTTGGCTTTAATAATAAGCCGATCGATGGAATATACACGGTGTCCGAAAACTCATGGTTTAAATGGGAAAGTGGTAAACATTACAGATAACACAAATACACTTAGAACAACTACAGCACAGCACCAATACTTGTATTTAAACCATAATAATCTTAAAAATCAAATTAAACACTGGATACGTTACATAGATAGATTTGAAACAGGAATTATATTATGTCACAAAATAGAATCTCTCGATGCAGCTCGTAAGCACATTTGAATTCGCGATCGTAATAAAGTTCAACAGTAGATCCACTATATAAAATATCCCCCACTAGCTCACCTCAGGGTAGATGGATGTATATAAAAACGATACATCCGTCTATTAATCGTGTTGTCAGTTCGTTGATGGACAATTTGAGAAAAGTACCGCTTCTAGTTGACCTTAATGAAAACAAATACATATAAATACAAACAGGAATAAGGAATTCAAATAAAAACAATTCTCTTTTGCTATAAACAATACCTTGCTTATATTTTTGATAGCAGAGTCTATGCCTTAGGAAAAGCTTTAACCTTTCTGTGGACGCCTTCAGATTATTACAGGATAGAATGAAATTGATTGACTTTAAATGATTTCAGTTTTATCAAAAAGCAAAAGGGAAATAAATAAGTGAGTAAATTGGGTAACAATACCAGTTTTCGGTCGCAGAATCGGGTGAACAGAACAGGATGGCTCCGCTCTCCAAACTAGAATGCCAGCCCTCTCTTCCCAAAGCTCCCTTGCGGTCGCTTTACGCCCCCCCCCCTTAAAAATTATTATCATAGACGTTGATTTATGGAAATGTTGATTTATGGTTAAGTTAATTCTGGGTCGGCGGTTTGTCAACCTTAGTTGTAAGGGACTTGCTTCATAACAATTAACAACAAATACAGAATAACACCGAAACCACTCAACTGCATTTAAAAAACCTCACACAACAATTATTTATTTTATTTTTTTCATCTATTCAATATAACGTTATTTAATGTTTTGTAAATGAAATCCTCAGCAAGGGTAATCCCAGTGAGGATAACATTATTTATTATTTTGTTTATAAATTATTATTATCATTATTTAGGGATAAGATGGTATAATATATTATTATCCAAAAGCAAAATGAATGTAACGGAAACATTGAAATATGGACAATTCAAAAAGCGATTTAACTCCCCGATCTTATATGATATACGAGTAATGTATACTATAATGTATACCTTAATGTATACTATCCAGCATATAAATTAATATTTGGTTATTTTTTTTATTATTATTCAATAATAGTATTTTTTTTTCATTTACGTTTGTAGTGATTTAATAACTTTTTAATATTGTTTGCAAATTGAATTGTTTTTATCATTTTATCATTACGTATGTACATATTCCACCCAAAACCACGAACTACTGGAGCTCAACTTATGAAGAGTCGATCAATAGGAAGTTTAAAAAATCATGTATATGATCTATTATGTCATAATTGTGTTCTATAAAAAAGTACGTAAGTTTTTCCGATTTCAG
>JAHDVE020003858.1:192500-251517 GCA_022606495.2 Halesus radiatus
GCGGGTGGCCACGTGCCCAAGGCATGCCGCATGCACCTGACGACTCTGCGTATGGCTTGGTAATGGCGGGCATTTGATCAGTGCGAGCCCACGCCGTAATGGCAGCCGGAAACCGTGTCCGATTCGCTTGTCTCGCCGGCCAAAAACAACGATGGCGGGCGGAAACGTGTCGCTACTGATCGAAGCGCGAAGTTAGCGATGAGCGGCTAGGTGTATCTTTATTTAACTAGCGGCTAGAACATTATTGTTTCAACGACTAGATTCCTCCTAATTTTGTTACGTAACAACACCTACAACGGGGCGTATAAAGTATAATATATAAATAAATACTGGGGAATATTATCACAGCAATCGGATTGGAAAACGAACAAGGGGATGGATTAGATTAGGGTCGAAGTATTCGACAATTAAAAAGAAAATTATTGATTAATGTCTATAATTACTGCTGTGGACATACATAAAATAGTAATCAAAAGAAGTTAGTACGTACATAATAACAATTTTATGTGTAGTTACATTATAACTGCAGGTTTTATAAAAGAGTATAACAAGTGGCTCAATACATAATATAATAACATAAGTATAAAAGAAGTAAGAAGGTAGAGACTATGTGAGTAGCTAGTTACAACGCAATGGGCGGGTAATAGGTTTATAATTATTATGATGTTGTAAAACATGAACAGTAGTAAAGTGTGTGTACAATACAATATACTATCTTAATACAACATACATAGACTAATTTCAATTCAATCTTCGGTTCATATTTGTGGTCTCTCATCAGAGCAATTCCGCGAATATCCTCGATAGTTTAAAAAATATTTGCACACTTCCAGGCTACTCCTAACCTATGAACTCAAAGCGAAGATTTCAAAATGGTAAAATCACCGCTTAGTAATAGAATGTAACTCTTTTTATTCGTATATCAAAGCATGCTGAATGTGTTCGTCTCAACGGTTCAGATCGTAAAATATTCTCAAAGCTAACGATATACCGACCATAACATTTAAATTCCTTGTTTTTCCATGTTTCTTTTTCCATTCGGCACATTTTTCCCCTGTGTAATAAAGAACGTCCACAATATTTCAGGATTACGTGGCGCTATCACTTTACTGAAAAAGTTAATTGTGTTTTTTTGAAATCCCAGTTTTCTTCGTGTTGTTACCTTGAATGGGAAAATTCATGGGATATTTTTACTTCATGAGAATAAATCATGTCGAGGGGAATGACAGCCCCGCAGTTGAGATGCATTTTCACATTCACCGTACTGAGTTTATTTCCGCGTGTTTGTTTTGTGCGGAGAGGTAAACAGACGGAGAAGACTGTGTTACAACAGACTGTGCGGGAAATACCTAGACATATATCCCACTCCACGATCTCTTTCCGTAAAAGCGAGGAAGAGATTGCTTAAATATTTGCTGATTTAATGAATTTTAGATTGTTTTAAGGAATTCGGTACCAACCGGTAGAGTATCAGGTTCTCTCCAGCAGGATTTAATTATTAGATATCAAAGCTCCTTCCAACAGTTGTAATACCATTGACTCAGTAAAAAACATAACGAATCAGTACAAAATCACAACACGTTTATCGTGAGCATACAATGAATAAAAATAATTATTATTATTGGCTGATTTGTGTAGCGCGTTTTTGCGAAAAATCACCCCAAGGGCGCTGTACAAATAATACTTCGTATTCTTTATCTAATTATGTACAAACATATACAGAAAACATACTTACCTGGCAGGTCACTTCAGATGAACACAGTCTTAGGATAAAATTTAGAAAATTTAAGCTTAGAGATGATTTTTACAGTTGCTATTTTATCCTCTTTTTCTATTGATGTTAAATTTATTACAAGATTGGTGCCACAAGAAGAGTTGGTATTTATATGAAATATTTATAATTTTTAGGACTGGAGAATATTTATAAAATGATCTTAAAAAGCATAAGATGTTTTCAATAGATATTAACTTTTTTTCGTTTTTTTTTTACGCATTTAATTATTTACAGCATTGCGGGCTGTGGAAGAATTTGCGCACCGGTGCGCAAATTTTTTTAACTTGTTCTATGAGTGATTTAAGGTAAGCACTAACCGGCTAGCCTAGCTAAGCAATTTACGTTTGCATTTCTCCAATTTATAAATACGATTGTCTGAAAAGATGACTTTTAAGTTTAGATCTGAATTCTGTCGAGTCATTTAACATTCTTAAGTCATGCGGCAGTTCATTCCAGGTTTTAGGTCCTGATACTCCGAAAAGTGGCCTAGTCGAGATCACTGTCCGTTTGTAGACCGAGACTGGAGTCCGTTGTATAGACACAAACTCGTAGCATCGCAAGTCAAACTATTGTATACGTATATGAAACAAAATATATTTGGATTTAAAAATACTATAAATTATGATAATATGAACCTGAATCAGTGAAAACGTCTCAACACCAATCTGCCAATAAATAAGGATTTTGACTGGAAAATTTCATATGTTTTTAACGCCTTCAATGTATATGCTCTTTTTCTATTTTTTCCATATTTAATACATCGTGGAATTCCATTATAATGATTAAATAAAAGACACTTTTTAACTTTATTCCACATTTATTTTTGACGTTGACCGGTTTCAGCCTATGACGAAGGAAGAAGTGCAAGAAGAATATATGACGCGAATATGAATGAAAGAAGAAGCCGAGAACGGCCGAAGAAGACATGGTACGATCAATTTATCAAATACTTGAGTCGGGCCATGTTTGAAGAAGGAATAATAGAAAAGAAAGTATGAGACGTTTTATGAATGTGAATGAAGCATGAAGCGTATGCCAAAATTGAGTTTTTTGGCGGTACATCCTTTCTGCCTAAACCTGCGGAGAAATGGCGTGATGGTTCGTTAGTTAATTAGTTAGTTGAACAAATATTGTATATATATACTCCCTCAAGTCCTGTGTTTCTTGTATCACTTTTAGTTTTAACTGTATTCGTGTAGAATTAAGTAATAATTGTACCAGTCTGAAGATAGCCGTCACAGGCTGAAACCGGTCAACGTCAAAAATAAAAGTGGAATAGAATTAAATATCTTTTATTTAATAATAACTGCTAAACATTTTCATAACCCCTGTTGTTAAATACAACCGTATCATAGTATATTTCTAGGGAATGGTAATAACCACCGCAGCATTAAGTCATATTCAACTAATGTGTAATACGGAAACATTGCATTTATAGGTAACGATGTATTAAAATACAGGGCAATTCTCGGGTTGGCCATTAATTGAGCCATGTTCCGGGGCAATCGTAAACAATAAGCCGCGTTCTCATGTATATTCCAAGAAGTGGGGTCCAATTTCGATTGCAATTTTCCGCTGGGAACCAAACAATTTTCCGTAGATCCGTGTTTAACGTAATACACAGATTATAACCGTAAGCGTTTCTAGTAGAAAACACGTGAATTAAATCAATGTTGTTTATATAAACAACTCAAATAATGGAATATTATTTATTGTGTTCAGGTTTAATTTGTGGAAATCCATTATTATTAAAATTTCATTAAATTTAATATATACGTATAAATTTAATTTAATAACTATTATTATAATTTTTTCAAAAGATTGGTTTTCACTTTGTGATGTCATCATTAAAAAATGAATTAAAAATGACTTTGTAATCGCCGCTTTATAAATATATGCAAATCAACATGTTTCGAAAACGATGTTTTCCTCGTCGGGAATATATAGAATTCTAAAAAAATTATAATGTCAAGAATATACAAATGATTGACAGAGAACACAACAATCTAATAATAGACAAATTATAAACATAAACAAAAAATGGTTAAAGTAGGTATTAATTAATCAAAAATGTTAAAAATATATATTATGAAAGATTGAATAACAAATTTATATAAGCAATTAAAAAAGAAATAATTTTTATTAGAAATATTAATATGAAAATAAATTCAAGAGGAAGCTATTTAAAAAAAAAATCCAACGTTAATTATATTAAATTGACTATTAACACTTTACCTGATTTCTAAAATTTCAACTTTTGTCTAATTGTATACCGGTTGTATTTGTATCTACATTTTTTAAATATCAAAATAATGATTGGTTTCCAAAATTGCTGATTGAAAAGTAATTTTTAATTAATTTATAGCTATTAATATTCATTTAAAAAAAATGTTATTTTATATAAAAAAATTCTACTATGTTATGTTTTTTTATAGTTTCTGCTAGCAGAAACCTTAAATATTGGAATATTGTTCAAATAATGTTTTAATCTTAGTGATTTACACAAAAAAAACTCAGTCTTTCATCTTTTTTAAGATGGCCGCGATGGGCTGAAACCATTACGGTCCAACATAAAAAGTGGGATAAAGTTTAAAATTATTTCAATAGATCATTAAAAGAAACATTATTTATAAAAAATCGTCCATAAATAAACCGAAATACTTTATGAGAATGGTCAAAGCATTTGTTGCAAATACAAAATACATTTATTTAGTTCGACCTTGAAGTGAAGGTGAAAAAAACTTTGTTCGACCGGTGAATTGCAAAATTTCCCGAAAAAAAATTGTAAATTAATTAATCAATTTCCAATCGTTGTCCCTGGTTTGAAACAATCCCTTAATGACATAATTTTAAATCAAAGGAGTTCATTCGTTTTGTAAAAGTACGTCTGCTGAGAAAGTCGAACCATTTCTCATTAACTGAGGCGTGTTGGCAAAACTTTTTGATCGTCTTTGAAACTCCATTTGAAGTTTATCGTTCGGTTAAAGTTATTTTTTTTTAATTTACCAATGTTCTGAACGTGCATCTACAAGATCGGAACATGAATTGAAAAAAATCATTTAATTGAAATTCGTAATTTAAAAATCCGTTTAGATTTAGCGCACCTAATGTGTAACTAAAGAAAGTTCAAAATTTAAAAAATATTTGATAACTAGCTGATGTGTACCCGGCCTTGCATGGGATTTTTTTTTAAATAGAGCTATAAAATTGTGAATTCTTGCTTGCCGTTTGGGTGCCATGATTGATTTGATAGAAAAAGTAATGCCTTGTGCCGACTATTACTATCTCTAAAGAAAGAAACAATTCGAAAATTTTATTTCATTCCGAACATTCATTTTTTCAAAATATATCTAAATAATAAAGTTTTTAAGTAGGTAGCTACTTTTGTTTTCCATTTTTAAAATATTCTACCCAAACACAAAATTATCTTTTGAATATGTAATCTGTGGCTAACCAGAGTGGTATTTCTATGGGCTAACTTCAATACAACATGGCAGGTTCAATATGTATCATACTAATTTTAAAACCTTTTTGCAACAGTTTTAAATATTAGATTTTATTCAAACTACTCTATAAACCTTATGGGTACTAACTAATAAGAATAAACTGTGTTTTTTTTATCTAAACTGATGCAGAGATGTTCAATAAAATCAAGGATAGACAGAGAGGAAACATTCATTTTGTATATATAGAAGATATATAGAGTAGGACATACAAACTGAATGACTTGACCGCAGGACTACCTCAAGTATCAGCCTGCATTATCATTATAATTCAAACATACATTTTTCATCAAACATTCACATTTTAAGAAAAAATAACATTTTTGTGTAGATTTCAGAACAAAAAACTCTTTGTATTTACGATAATCCGGTACTAGGTGTGTGATTTATATATTTAACTTATTTTAATGACTCTCGCGATATCTTGACAAATTGGGCGGACGTTATACTCGTAGTTAGATGAAGTTAAACAAAAATCTTATTTTAAACGACTGGAATTATTCCTCTATATCGATTTAAAAAAAGCACTTGGTTAGATCACAATTAAAATGAATAGTATAAACAAACAAAAAAATACGACGAAACTGAAAAATACCAGAGAAAATAAAAAGGCATAAGTCGCATCTAGGAATGGAATCCACGACTTCTGTCTTACCGGGACAGCTGCTCTACCAACTGAGCTTATGAGACTAGTTCACTTTACGTCATCTTCATCGAAATCATACCTCAGCTTCAAGGCTTATCAATACTATCCTCCATTAAATCCTATATTAGTGGCTGCTATCTTTATGATGATTACAAAGTTCTACCGAAATAAAATTGTAATCTAGATAGTATTTCTAATAAACTCTCGTTTTTTTATATAATAATAATTGGGTGATTTGTATAGCGCCGTTTTTGTGATAAATCACTTCAAGGACCCTGTACAAATATTACTTCCTATTCTCTATCTAATTATGTACAAACAGATACAGAAAAACATACTTACCTGGCAGGTCGCTTCAGATGAACACAGTTTTATTGGAAAATTTAAGCTTAGAGATGTATTAAAGTTGGTATTTATTTGAAATGTTTATTACTTTTATTATTGGAGAATATTTATAAAATGACATTAAAAGCTTAAGAAGTTTTTTTATAGATATTTAATTTTTTTTAAACATTCAGTTATTTACAGTGTTGCGAACTGTAGACGCATTTGCGCATCGGTGGGTGAAAAAATTTACTTATTCTATAAGTGACTTTAGGTAAGCGTTAACCGGCTAGCCTAGCGAAGGAATATACTTTTGCAAATTTATATGGTGTTTCATTTAGGATTGGTTAATATTATCTTCTAGAATGATTAAATATTACAATGAGGTTTCTAAGCTTCGATAAGTTATTAAAATAAAATAAAGATTAGGGAAACAGCACAAGTATACGATAGGTAAAGGTATGCAGGGTGTGAATTAAGAATTTTCAAAAATTATTTTTAAAAAAATTAATAAAGTTAATAATTTATCTTTTCTGATTATGATAAGCTATAAACAAAATGTGTTTTACAAAGATTAATAATATTTATTAAGATTACATGAATCCCCACTCCTTTTGAGAGAGGCAGAATTGCAGCTGGGGACCATGGAAGTCTCAGTAAATAGTATGAAATAGGGATGGAAAGGCAGAAGGAAGTTAGACGAAGGATGGTAAATATTTGCAATTCTTAATAGAACTTGTCACAAAGGTCTTTTCAAGAAATGCGTCCATTCTGAATATTAGTCTCTTACCAAGACGAGTCCTATAGAGAAGATACCCTTTTCTATAAATAATATTTAATAGACACAAAAAATACTAAGGGAAGGTTTAATGATAAATAAAGTTCTTTATTTATATGCCCACTTAATAAAACCAAAATATAATGGAAAGGAAAAAATGGGATATACATGTGCGTATGTGTTTACGTGTGTATATATGTATGCACCTATGTGCACACGTGTACATATGCACGCAAAAATGTATTTAAAAAAGTTATCTCTACTTTTATAAACTAATCCCATGCTCTCCTTTCTGTCTTCTACTTTCTATTATAATCTTTCCAATTTTCGGCACGTTTATATACTAAATCTATATGTTTACACTAGACTTCATACAAAGTAACTATACTCCAATGGTCACCATGAAACAGGCAGCCGCCTAGAATGGTGATCTAATGTGTCTACTTTATGTAAATGTCTCCATTAAATATCATCTACTTAATTTATAAATAAATTCCGAGGACAATCTTAACTTTTTCTTGTAGCTTCTTGCGCATCATATATTCTCCTAGCACTTCATTTATCAACCATCTGCTGCCATTGATAAAACGATGAATTTTTTAAAATTGAATAAAACTATCATCGCCAATTTACGTAAGCTTACCCTTTCGACTCCCACTCCTCATACAGACTAATGAAATTGATAATCTATTCAATAAAGAATTTCGGAATTTGAAAATTCATCACTTTCTGCAGAAATACTGAGAAATTTATCTTACTTTGGGCACACGTACATGCCCACAATACACTTCTATCGGTTTATATCTTCAGTGATCCGCTGTATATATTCTAATTTTCATTACTCGACTATGTATGCTCTGCGATAGATGCACTGCTATGCAGGCTACCGCCCCATTAAAAATATGATAGGTAAGCTAGCATTTAACCACGTAAACTTTACATTATGGATGTTGAACAACGTACAAACGTCATGCAATATTTCATGAACGTACGTACCAAATACATACCCTTACAAGACGAAAGTAGATTTCATTACGGAGATTCGCGGGAAACATGTATGACTGTAGTTTCTCTGGCTTCGGAGTAAAGGATATATTGCAAGGCGACAGGCAACCCTCTGCGCTGACGAAATAAAACGTCTTTCTAAATTTCGGTTTACTCCTAAACCTTAAAAATATATTTAGGAATGCATAGAGAGCCAAGATGCAGTGTGTTCAAATATTGATAATTTCGTAATAATCATTACGAGTATAACAGTTTTTCTTTATGCGTACAGACGTGAACTTTTCAATATTGGATTCGATGAATGTGTTGAGAAAATTAACAAATTAAAAACATTGACTCTAGGTTGCGAGCCGTCACCGCAGACACAAGAGTTTTCAGAGGGGCTGAGGTAGAAACCGACCATTTTCTGGTTGTGTCGAGAGTAAATCTCTTCCGCGGCTGGTGCTCTAAAGTGAAAGTGGTGTCGACTCCAACTAGAGTCAGAATAGAAAAACTGCGGAACGATAATGTAAGAAGTAAGTATGAAAATTGTGTAGAGATGAGATTGAATGATAAGGATATGAACGGTCTGAGCATAGACGAAACATGGGATCACATAAAAGTGAGCCTTTGTGAATCTGCTAGAGAGGTATGTGGGATAAGTACGCAAGGTAGGACGAAAGGTGATGCATGGTGGGATGATGAGATTAAAGCACTGGTCTCAGAGAAGAAGAAAGCGTGGTTATGTCTGATAGCGACTGGCAGTGCTTTTAGCGAAGGGAAGGATAGAGCGAAAGAAGTTTATAAGGGATGCAAGAAAAGAGTACGTGCTGGAGTGAAAGAACGAAAGAAACGCCTGGAAGAGGAAGAGGGATCAAAATGACAAACCACTTCCAAGAAAACATTAAACTGTTTTGGAAGGAAGTCAAAAGGTCCCGGAATGGTCCAGAAAGCGGATGTGTGAAAGTGATAAAATCGAAAGATGGAAAAATGCTGACGAATGAGAAAGATATAAAAGAGAGATGGATGAAATACTTTGAAGAGGACTTCGAAAGCAACCCGAGTGATAGTGATTCCAAGTGGCGGGTCAGGTATGAATGACGATGGCGTGAATGTTCCCAAAATCAGCATGGATGAAATTAAGAGATCATATAAATGTATGAAGAATGGTTTCGATAATATTGCTGCTGAATACTTTAAAGGAGATAGCCGTATAATTCTCACATGGTTATGCAAACTTTTTAACCAGTGTTTAGAGGAGGGTCACACCCCATTAGAATGGAGAAGGGCTGTGATCATGCCTCTATACAAAGGCAAAGGGTCACGCATGGAATGTGGAAATCACAGGGCTATTAGCCTGCTAAGTTCAGTTGGAAAGCTGTATGGTAGGATATTGATTGAAAGGGTACAAATGAAAACAAAGGATAAAATATGGAATGTGCAAGGTGCATTTATGAGTGGAAGGGGATGCATGGATCAGATTTTCTCGTTGCGTATGCTCACAGAGAAGTTTCTGGCAAAAAACCAGAAACTTTTCTGTGCTTTTGTAGATCTACAAAAAGCATACGACCGAGTTGACAGAAAAAGTTATGGAAGGTGTTGTCCAAGTATGGAGTGAATACAAATCTTATACAGGCAATCGAATCTCTGTACGAGGAAAGCGTTGCATGTGTTAGGGCAAACGGTGATTTTACGGGGTGGTTTGACATCACAAAAGGTGTTAAGCAAGGCTGCGTAATGTCACCGTGGTTATTCAATCTATACATGGATAATTGTATGCAAGAATTGAAAGAGGTGGGCTTGGGTAAAAATGAGTAGTCTGCAAGTTTGTTGCCTGTTGTATGCTGATGATGCGGTGCTGATTGCTAATAGTATAGAAGATCTACAGTCCCTCGTATCTAGGATGAACCAAGTATGTATGAAGAATGAGCTAATGATGAATGTAAATAAGTCCAAAGTCATGGTGTTTGAAAGAGAGAGTACGAAAACAGTGAGCAATATAGTTGTGAATGATGAATATTTGGAGCAGGTCGATGAGTTTGTGTATTTGGGAAGTATGTTTACGAGATGGAAAGACTGATAGCGATATTGAAAGAAGGGTGAATGCAGGAAACTCCATTAACGGAGGACTGAACGCGGTTGGCGCAAAACAAAAAGTTGTCCAAGGAAGCGAAGCTAGCAGTCCACAATGGAGTGCTAATACCAACCTTGATGTATGGCAGTGAGGCATGGAACTGGCAGAGGAAGGATGAAAGTAGACTGAATGCTGTAGAAATGAGATTTCTGAGACGAATGTGTGGTAAAACCATGTATGATCGTATGAAAAATGTTGAGATTCGTAAAGAATGCAAGGCTGACGTAAGCGTAGTGAGCAAGATTAAGAAAGGGACGCTTAGATGGTTTGGGCATGTAGAGCGAATGAATGAAGAAAGGAGTGCAAGGAGAATATATGACGCGAATGTGAATGGAAGAAGAAGCCGGGGACGTCCAAGGAAGACGTGGCACGATCAAGTGAATCAAATACTTGAGTCGGGCCATGTCAAAAGTCGGAATAACAGAAGAGAATGTATGAGGCGTTGTATGAATGTGAATGAAGCAAGATGTGTATGCCAAGATCGAGTTGTTTGGCGGTCCGTCCTCTCTGCCTACCCCTGCGGGGAAACGGCGTGATGGTTAGTTAGTTAGTTAGTTAGTTTTTTTTATTTCCCTTTTCCTCAAGAGAATTTCCCTCAAACCACCGTAACAACTGTTGTTCGCCTGTTTATTTTAATATTATTTTTTAATATTCTATTTCCACAAGACGTAATTTATTTAGATGTATTCTTTTATATGACAGAGTATTGCACTCACCGTTTTGTTCAGCTGAAATAAACATATTTTTATTAATAATAATAATAATTGGATGATTTGTATTCCGCCGTTGGTTAAATACGATGTCAGCCAATTCTACCGCCAAAGTTTAAACCAAAGGATTCTTCTAAACGTGTGATAAGAAAATCGTGGTCAATCGTATCAAAAGCGGCATTCATGTCTAAGATTGAAAGAAGTACCAGCTTACCCGACTCGATGGCAAGAGTTATTTCCGACAAAACGCGTAGTAATCCAGTTCCCGTTTAGTGGAACCTTCTGTATGCAGATTGATATTTAGTTAACAATTTATTTGAATTTAAGGCTTATTATCTGTGAAGCAGTAATTTTTTCTAAGATTTTAGATATAAATGGAAGATTTGAAACGGGTCGGTAATTTGAAAGATCTACAGCGTCCAATTGCGGTTTTTTTATAACGGAGTTACGACAGCTGATTTCAGTGATTTTGGGAAATCACCAATGTTAAATGACTTTTTGAGATATATTTTTCTTAACTGACAATTCGTGGTGGATTAATCATTTATTAAAACAATTTTTAAACTTTTTCCGCCTCTCATTTTCATTATTATTTCATTTTATTTTATTACTAATATATATTTTTTTATTTTAATGAAAATATTTTAACGATTTTATGTAAAACAAAAAAGTTATAAATTGTTTTAATAAATCATTATATTAAATGACTTACTTTGCAGGCCAGAAATATGTTTGCAATCGTTACTCATCGCCCAAGAGATTTATTCTATGGCATTAATCAATGGGGCTAGCTTTGATTTCTCATAGGTAATCTACCTATTCACCTGTTAAAAATCAAGGAAACAAATGATTAACTTCATTCTGTGAGATCGTTAGTTTTTGGCGGTTGTATTAGACAAATTTGACATGATACCTAAGGTAAGAATACAGTGAGGTTGAAGGCAAAAAATGTAAGTGATCGAGTAGAGGAAGGTTGACAAGTTTCTCAGTATTCAGATCTTATCACTAAGCAGGAAAATTAAGATTTTTTTTTAATTATCCAGTTACATCCCGAGAAAAACTAGTAAAAACATACAAGCTAACATAAATCTTCCCAACCTTTTCACATTTTTTTCATATACTAGTGAGTTATCTTTGGTACGCTGTAGAAGAGCTTGGTATTTTAACTAGATTTCATTTCAATTTGAACAAGCCCTACCGCAGTGCGTATGAAACAAAATATATGGCTAATTATACGAAAGCAGAAGGAGACTCTAAAAGTTGGTAGTGTAATATATCGCCTTTGCATCTGGAATACCAAGGACGTAATGAAGCTCATGACGATTAACGACTCGTGAAACTAACTAGAGTTATACTATAACAGAAAAAAAATTAACTGTTACAAAAAACGTTATATAAACAAAAATTAATGAAATTTTATTAACTTTATTTATTTTATTTATTGTGAATCCCGAAAAGGATCTCAATTTTTACGAGTGTCCGGGGCTAGTAGAACTATGGCATCCACATTTGAGATGTTGTGAGACTAATGGAAGCGAGAAAAAAAGGATATAAGGAAATAACTAATAAATTAACTCTGTTTACATTTCTAACTCCGTTAGCTCTCTTGACTCTGTTGACTCCGTTGACTCTGTTGACTCTATTGACTCTGTTTACTTTTGAACTCCTTTAATTTTAGTGTTGAAACTGGAGAAGCAGGGCAGTACGTTAATTCAGTCTTTGATAATAACGTACGTTTTTAAATACTTATAGAAAGAAATTTAGATTTTATATGGTTACTAAAGAGTTTTATATTAATGCCTTAGGGGATGAAGGGTTAAACGATCCTTCTGCTGGGAAACTCAATTTAGAGGTTGTACCCGTACACCACCACCGCTTATCATGAGCCTCACCACTGTCATAATATGGGCGCTTTAAGCTCGCAAAATAAGACAACTTAACAAACAAAAAACACCACTATTTGTGTTAAAAAACAACACAATTAAAATAGTGTGATTTTTTTGTTGGGGTGCATTACTGATCTTTTATTTTAAATGTCTGGACCTATGTGCCTTTTAAGGGACGTTGATACTGCAATAAGGATACGTAGAAGAATAAATAGCTTTGTTTATAATATTCGACGTTATTTCTGTGTGAAATCTACCCCTTGTTTTATTATTACGCAGTTTATTCAGAGACTATATAGAAAATATAGGAAAATAAAAAAGGTCTTCATTAAAAAAAAATTAGGAGGGCGTATTATGAAACTCTTTAGTTTGACCATTTATATGTATAAACCCGTATTTCAGAAATTCGAAAAATCAAAGGATTCTTTGTAAGTGGGTAGAGAAGCAATCAAATGAAACCTTTTTTCTATTGTCAGAAATAATGAGGTTAACTTTCCAGTTCCTCGAAATTTGGAATATTTGAAATTCAATTAACCTGGTATTCTTTTTTAAAGTGTATTTTTATCAAATATATTATTTTACAAGTCGGCCAAATACGTGAAAAAATGTTTTCCCCGAATTTCATAAGAACCAAATTGTACGAAATAATACCAAAAACGAGAAAGTTTGTGTTTTCTGTTGATATTTTAAAAGATGAGTCATTTGAGATTCTTAAAGGTTATGATTGCAGAGCAACAAACAATCAACAAGGTGTTTATTACAAATTCCATTTGTATAGAACGTGTCTACAGAGTATATTAACTTAAGATTATATTAACTTGTTTCTTTAAAACCAAAAATAAATTATTTCACAAAACATGCAATACCGAGCGAGATTGCACCAAAAGATGCAAAATATTCGATTGTAAAATAGGTGCAATATCACCACATAATGTTCGGCTGCGCCACGTGCGCTGTAAATAGTGTACGCAAGGTGGTATGTGCCCTCTTTTCACTTCAATTGCAGAATGGACAACTTGTCCTCCCTTGGACACTCAGCAACCGATATCGTCATTACCCGCTACCTCAACGACATACTGGCTGGTGACATACTGGCTGGTACCATACTAGCTAGCGAGATACTGGCTGGTGACATAAGTCAAATATGCTCCGAGTGACAACATCTTCGTTGGGAAACTACCAAACGACTTTCTCAAGGGGATTTGAAAATCACAATAGTCTTGTATCCCTGAGTGCCAGTGCCAAAACATTTACATACATACTGGCTGGTGCCATACCGGCTGGCGACATACTGGCTGGTGCCATAAGTCAAATATGCTCCGAGTGACAACATCTTCGTTGGGAAACTACCAAACGACTTTCTCAAGGGGATTCGAAAATCACAATTGTCTCGTATCCCTGAGTGCCGGTGCCTAAACATAAACGCTATTTTTCTTGTGCGTGCCTTACACATCCCGTACACTATTTATAAAACAGCTAAAAAGTATAATTTTATAATCCATACCAAAAAAATTATTCAACTCCTGCGAAATGTGATATTTTAAAAATTAATTTTACAAGCTTAATAAAAGGTTCGTTTAATTCTAAAAGTAACAAAAACTGTGTTGGATTTTCAAATACCTATTAATAAACCAGCTTTAAATTCGCTCCTCTGCTTATTTCGCATCGCTACCTCCCTCATTATTTAAATAACATTATGAACATTGTACTGTAAGTAATTTTAGGAACAACGCAAATAAAAAATATATAAGCTTTCAGGAGAAAGCTGAAAAATTCTTATTTTCGTGTTAACAAAATATGCAGAGCCGTAATAAAAACAATCTCGGAGAGTAAACGTATATAAATTTGAAACGTGGTTCGGGAGCGGGAGATTAGCAACTTTTATCTGAAGATAGGGATTTGTGTTTCACGTTCAAATAAACCAGACAACCGTCAATCGAAAATGTCAGAAAATGTCAGTAATGAATATGTGAGCAGTACAGAAAAGGAATTTTCTTCTATTTAAAGCTTTTCTTAAAAATTTCTTCTATTTAAAGTATTGGATTTTGTCTTCTTCATAGGTTTCCAAAGTGGTCCATATTTAATCTAAGACCCTTTCTTTCTATATGTAAGGGTTTAGGCACGTTGTTGTCAAGCGGGACGTGATTATTTACTAAGAGATGTTCTGCGAATTTTGAAAAAGTGCTTTTATTATTATAACATCGTATATGTTCTTTGAATCTAGTTGAGAAAGCCCTTCCTGTCTGCCCGATATAGGTAGCGTTGCAGTCGGCGTGGTAATATTTTAATTCGTATATGCCACTGTTATTAAGTAGAGGATTTTAACTTTTTGAGTTTTTTAGGCTTGTTCCTATGTTATTATTGGTTCTGAAAGCTATATTTAAATAAAGGAAAGGAAACAATATAAACATCCAAGGTAGATAACGGCTATGAGGCAAAGAACATTGAAGTTCTGATTTTTTTATATTTTTTTTATATAAATACAGCACAAGGGTCCCAACCGCTCCCAAGTGAGATTATGGCATTCCCAATTGGGGAATGTTGTGAGGCTAAAGGTATTGGGGAGGGGAAGGAGAAGGGGAAGAGGAAGGTGGGTAAATTCTTGGCTATTCAGATCTGGTCACCAAACACGGCTAAAAGCCATTTCAAGCAACGCTTCAATTCTGAATGGTGGTCTTTCACCAGGGCGATACTGAGAGTATCTTCCACTCTGGAACGTGCGCAAATATACTATATATTATTTTTAAGTTAATTAATTGTGAAATAACACAAATTAATTAAATAAAATTTACTTGCGCACACCGGGATTTGAACCCGCGACCTTTGGATTCGTGGTCGAGAGCCTTACCCCTTGACCATGGAGGCGTTTAATTCCAAATAAAAATATTTTGTCACTTTTTCTTTTAAATAAAGAAGTGAATTGCACCGCAATTTCCATTAAAGGGAAAATCACACATATACACAATAAAATATATTATATATTAAATAAAAACATTTTACTCCACATTAGAATCGAACTCGAATCCCTCCAACTTCAACTTCGGCCGCTGTACAAAAATTTTACAATGCTATTTACATATAAAGATGTGAATAATTTTTTTTTACATAAACGTTTTTATTTCTTACTATTTTTTACTCTACAAAAAAATCTATCGCAGTGAGCAGCATTGTGCCACATTTGATGTTTATAAGTTTAGAAAATATTTATACTTGGCAGGCTTGGAGGTCCACGTAAAATAAAAAGAACGATAAGAGGTCCACGGGGAAAAAAGTTTGGAAACCTATTGTCTTCTTCCATGATCCTACTTTCGAACAATATGACAAAGACATGAAGGCTGTTGTGTAAACACTCACGCTGCCCGGGGCCATGAACTGATGTTCTACTTACGCAAATGAATTTCCGGCTAACCAAGATCACGTGGAAGCTTTACGGTAAAAAAACATTCAAAAAATCGGAACGAGGATTAAAAAAAATACGTTTTAATACAATTATAAAAAAAAACTTAGTTACTTTGTGTAATGAGAAACCTTTTGCTGTGAAGCGAAAGATGGGACTTGTTAATTCGGATCTTAAAGAGGTCTACGTTAAATAAAGAAGGAAATATGTATTGTTAGGCTTTAAATAAATAAATAAATAAAAATAAATAAATGTTTATTCCGGTATGTGGGGAGGTTAGTGCAGTCCCACACAATTCATACTAAATATACTTGTGATAGTTATATATAGGGGGCTTCTTACAAAGAAGATCAACTTGAGTAAATAAGTTTTTTCGTTAGTGCAAATAATTAACTAGTTCATATGCGCAAGCTCCTTTGCGACACCTGCAAATAGGCTCCCTATCCCATTTTACTTTGTGTGCATAAGAGAGAAAGAAATTTATTTCACCGGTGATTTGTTAAATAGAAAAACCTTCCTCTACTCAGAGTAACCCAGGTAGATTTGATCTGAAAATGATCTTTTATTATTTTTACCAGCTGGTAAAAAAAATATTCTTAAAAATCTTTTTTGCTTTTAGACTACTTGTGGTGGTTACTTCTTGGCTCGCGCAAAGCCAAGAAGTAACCACCAGTCACAGCAACGTTTTTTTCTAAATGAGTTTTTTTTAAAGTAAAAGTTTGTCATCTTGAGATTAAGCGACTGTCGGAACGTAATAACTAATAACGAATCGAATTGAAACTAGTTGATAAGTAGCGTCGGTCTAGGAGGTTGATGCAGAAAAAGACACGCTAAATGCATGACCCCTGGGGAGCTTTGTCACACTCTTGGAGAGTTTTTTTCTGCTTCAATCCGCAATCAAATGTAATTCGACGGCCCCTCAATCATGGGATAAGGTCCTCGATAATGAAACTAAAACTCGCGGGTTAGATTCCTGGCGTGCGCAAGTACATATTATTTATTTAAATTGTGTTATTTCGAATTTACTAGTAAAGCATATAATTTTTAATTCATTATTAATTATTATATAATATACTATTATATGAAGCTACCACTTTGTGGTTATTAATTATAATCATATGAAACAATCAAACATTGTTTTAACCACATTTATTTTTCTCGCCTACAGGTTTCGAAACAACCCTTCCATCGTCAGGGCTAAGTATATATACTAAACAATATTACAAAACTATGGCAGAACATACTTAATAAGTGTCACGGTGGGGGTCGTAACGTGACTGGGGATTAGCAAATAGTAGGGTAAGAGATAGAGATTGAGGCAGGGGTGAAATGAAACATATTTAAAATAGGCTTTCAAGATAGGTTTTTTATTGTTAATAATAGACTCATCATTATTAAGGGATTTCTTAATTTCTAAGGCTTCTAAATAATCTAAGCATTTACCTTTACTATTAATGTGAAGAAGATTGATCCCCGTATTTTTATTAAAACTAAGATTGTTTGAAATAAAATGATCACTCTTTACTAATTCCTAGTCACGCCTCCACCCCCACTGTGACACTTATTACGTATGTTCTGCCATTATTTTGTAATTCTGTTTAGTATATACTTTATCCTGGTGATAGAACGGTTTTTCCGAAATCGGTAGGCGTGAAAAATAAATTTGGTTAAAATAAAGTTTGATTGTTTCATTTGATAAAATATAATATACCTGCGGCACTTTCCAGAGTAGTTCTCAGTATCGCCTTACCAAAAGACCACCATTCTGAACGTAAACATTGCTTGAAAAAGCTTTAACCGTATTTGGTGATCAAATCTGAATTGCCAGGTACGTTCTCTTCTTTATCTTCCCCATCCCCTTCACCACCGTATACATTTTAGCTTCACAATATATCCGAAATAAGCATACCATAGTCCCACTGGTGTGGTATTCTTATAAAAAATATATGTTTTTGCTAAATAGTTATCTTAATTAGATTTTTTTTATTTGATGTAAATCAATTTAATATTGTTATTATTAAGTACTGCGAGTATTTTTGGTTTTTATTATTGTGAGAGCTGTTTCGGCGTTCAAGGCCATTTTCAAACTGCGGTTAATCCACATTGCGACGACTTACTTACCTTACTTACATGATTTTATTTACTTCCACCCAATTCTAATTTTGATGGGTTTTTCAAAATAATTACAATTTTTTTGTAAAACTGACTTAATTAGAAAATAATTAAAATTCTCTATTTTGTGAGGTGTTTACATTTATAATGTGGTTTCCCGTATTTAAATGACAATGTTTTCTTAATTGATTTATTTAAATGTGTTATATTGTTTTGATAATGTGAACATACTGAGAAGTGGTGAATATATAATTTTCCTTAGTTTATTATTTAATTTTATATTAGGATCATTAGTTCGTTTAATAATTTCTAATTATTTAATTAAATTTAATCGAAGACTCTGTCTTTCAATATGTAAGGCTTAAAAAAATTAAGTAGAGTTCGACGAATTAAACAAAAAACAATTAACTAATTAACGATAAAGATAAGGAAGACAGTTTAGGCCACTCAGGCATTTATTCACTTCAATGTAATGATTGCCCGGCGTTCTATGTAAGCAAAATGTCGCGCAATGTTAATATCCGTGTAAAATAACACTTAAGATGTCTAAATAATCATGGTTTCTCAGAATTTGCTAACCATCTCTTAGAAACAGACCACACATTCGATAAAAATACAGGCACTAGTTACTGCACAAAAATGTAACCGGCATTCGACTAGATAACTTAGAAGCATTAGAAATAAGGAAAGCCAAAAACACTAATAGTAGACTCATGAATAATCAAATAAATTTAAATAAAAGTCCAATCCTTAAATTATTCCCAATAAACAAAGTACATTCCCTTCCCGGTCGGCAGGTACCTGCTGATCTCCCACCCTTGGCCATTCACTATCCTGTTTGTATCAATCTATAACACATGTGCAATGTGCATCTTAGTTCATAGTTTAGTTGTATACTGCCCTGAAGAAGCTACGGTAGTAGCGAAACCCGGTCGGCTAAAGTATAAGTAAAAGTGATGTAAAACAAAGTTATTGTTTTATTTTTTAAATTATAATGTCACATCACCAAGTTACCGCTTCATATGATAATATAAAAAAAAATATAATTAATTAATAGTTAGAGGTCATGAACCTACCAGTTATTTAATCCAACAAAAATAACCACGGACCATGTGTTTGAAATAAATACCAGTCCACTGAATTGTATTTTCCATCTGAAAGTAATCTTGAAAGAAGTAAATATTAAATGCTAGCAAATTTAACCTCGTTCCGCTCTCCAGATTTCGAACACTTTGGGAAAATAATTTTCTTTCGAAAAGTTTCTCTGGTGTCGGTTGTTCAAACCGAACTGAAGCGAAAAGCTGGGAAGGATCTTATTTTGGATTGCTTTGAAGGATTTCTGACGTCTGACAAGAATTGAATGATTTTACATGATTTCTTAATTCTTAATAATGAACTCCAGTGAAAAAATACGTATTCATGTAAATCAGAAAACCCCGATTCGGAGTATGTAACATTTAATACATAGGTAGAATTTATAAATCGTTATTTAAAAGTGAATAAATAATCATCTCATCAAAACATCTTATTTTATTGTACCATTACATTTGGAACATCCAACGTCACGTATATATTCTGTTTTTGGATTAGTATGGACATTTTTATTTTTCGATTTAGTTTTGTATTTTAAATATGTATTTTTTTAGCTTTAGTGAGATTAGATTAGAGTATTCATGGGCAAAAAGATTATCAATGTGGATAATTTGATGATGTTAATGATCAATACTATTATTATTCGTCGAGTTAAAGTTTCTAAAAAAGGTACGTCATGTTATTACTTATGTTTATGATTTACTATGAAAATAATATAAAATAATGTACGGTAAAGCTTATCCTTGTTTTAACGTTTGATAATCTAACCTCAAAACCGATCGGCCATAGATTTAGAGCGTTGTTGCGGCCTTTGAAAAATTGAAACTTTGAAAATTATTTTAACTATGAAAACTAACTATGGAAAAAAAACGAATTCTACTGTTATTTAAGTTTGTATATTGGATTGGAGTTCCTTAGTCTGAAATCGAAATTTTCATTTCAACTAATGGCATTAAATACTAATTTATAAAAATGTTCTGTTTTCAAACCCACGCTTTAAAGCAGCTTTTTCGAAAAAGGTTCGCAGAACTCTTGGGTTCCTCGACAGTTTCCGAGAACCGCAACATGACATTCCTTTTTCGAACTGCGCAATTAACTTAAGAGGAACGGCTGCGTGTCCTGTTTCATACAAAATTTCATTCTGGATTTTAGGCCAAAATACCCACCAAAATAAATTACCCTTTTTTTAAATTAAATATGTAGAAAATATCTAGTACGGATTAGAAATATTTTATTTATTTTTGTTTTATAATATGAAATATAGGCAATTAAAGACATCAATTTGTCATGATTTTAGCTTAACTTTGAACATTATTTACGGGTTTGTTGTATTTACATAAAATAAAATAAAAACAAAGAAGCTTATAAATAACGTTTTTCCGGGTCGACGTTTTAAATTATGCATCCCAAATTTCTGTTCCAAAGTAAATTAGTCGTTTTAATTTTAATTTAATACCATAATTTTCATAGTAGACGGGGTAAAACTCTTAAATCACTATTAATAATCACAATATATTTTTTCTTGTATTTTTTCGGGATTCACTATATAGCAATTTCTAGACATTTTGTTTGGAAGTTTTATTCACTATGCACTTTTGCTATTTTTGATTTATTAAAATCGCTACCGGTTTCGACACAACCGTGCCATTAACTAGCATTCTTAAAACTAACTTCACGTTTGTGTTGAAACCGGTAGCGAATTTAATAAAAAATAGCAAAAGTACATAGTAAATAAAACTTCCAAACAAAATGCTCAATATGTTTGTTAAAATTGCCTCAAATTCACGAAGTTAAAAAGTTTAAAAAAATACTTCCGATAAAACTAACTAACACATCTTGTCTTATTCACATTCATACATCGTCTCATACAAAATTACTGTAAAAAAGAAACACATTCTTTTCTATTATTACGACTTCTGACATGACCCGAGTCAAGTATTTGATTGATTGATCATGCCATGTCTTCCTCGGGTGTCCCCGGCTTCTTCTTCCATTTACATTCGTCTCATATATTCTCATTTCACTCCATTCTTCATTCATTTGGTGTATATGTCCAAACCATCTAAGCGTCCCATTCTTAATCTTACCCATGACGCCGACATTCTTTACGAATCTCTACATTTTTCACACGATCGTATATGATTTTACACTTCGCTTCAAAGATCTCATCTCTATAGTTTTCAGTTTACTTTCATCTTTCCTCTGCCGTTTCCATGCCTCACTGCCATACATCAGATTAGACATTTGCTATACCTTTTGATGAAAAAACGATCATTTGGTTTAGGTGAGGATTTTGGCCAGAAATAGAATAAAAATTAAGTTCTTTTATGAGACAGGCCGCCCGGCCGTTCCTCAAAACATATCTGATGTAAAAAAAATGTACCTGAATTATGTTGAAATATTACATAACGAACAATGCTTTATGAGATTAGCGTGTCACTTTGATATATTTGGGAACTGAACGAAGTTTCCCGTATCTACAGGGAATAGTAACAACCGCTTTCAAAGTGATGGATATAATTTCGATATTTTTTTCCTATTGGGAATCTGTTGAAAAACTCATAATTTTGCTTAGTGCTTTCAGATTCATAAAAATAAATAAAACAAATATTTCCATATGCGGAAATAAAATAACAGGTTTAAGATTTTTAGTTTGGGTTTTTACTTTCTTAAAAAAACAGAGCTTAACAACCCATATTTAAAATATCCATTTAATACGGTTTGCACTTTTGACAAATATCATTTCATACTAAGATTAAAAATGGTCAATTCTTCTTCAATATTTACGCGTTAATGAAATTATAAAAAGAAGTGCATTTTTTGGACCTCCGCACATGCAAATATTTTTTATTGATTTTTACGAACGTGAAACTAATTTCCTTTTTTAAAATGATGTGTGGATCTCCACTGAGTGCCAGCTGGAAAAAAATACTTTAATATATCCAAACGTTATTCCATGTTATCCGTTATGTTGTAATCAATGTTGCAACTATATGTGCTCGATATTATCATTATTATTTATTTATTATTACCTACTTATTACTATTTACTTATATGTATACATAATTTTTTTTTAACTACATATTTTTATTTACATACTACTATTTGTATACTATTTACCTATTTTTACTTTAATTTGCATATTATGATTTACCTACTTTTATTTCAATAATTATGTACTTATTACTGTTTACATAATTTTAATTTCTTATTAGTATTTACCTATTTTTATTCTTATATACTTATTAGTATTTACTTATAAATAATTACTTAATATTTAATGTGTATTATTACATGCTTATTACTATTTACTGATCATTATTTACTTACTTTATTATTATTTTATTTAATTTATATTTACTTTATTTTATTTTATTATTATTATCTGATCTCTATTATTTATTTACTACTATCTACTTAGTAATATTTAATAAATTATTTTTTTCATGTGTTATTGTTTTCTTATTGAAATTTACTGATTATTATTAAATTGTGTTGCCGCTCATCTCAACACAGGATTGTCCTAGTGAGATGGGTGGCTAATGTTTTTTGTTTTCATAGTTAAATTTAAGAATAAATAAATTTCATATCTAATAAAAAAATTAAAATATTGGATCGAATTTACAGAAGAAAATAACTTATAAAGAGGGTGGGAACATAACTTGATTTTTGTAATCCTAAAGAACACGTGTTTGATTTTGTGGATATGGTATTGGGTGTAATAATAGAACGAAATCTGAATACACCAGTAAAATCAAGAGGTATTGCAAGAAATACGTATTTAAATTTAAAGGTTACTAAATTATTTATTCAAAATCAACGGTATAAATATACCATAACCAATAATTGCATGACAGAGTTTAAATACAAGCATAAGAAAATACTGCAAATAATTTTAAAAGCACCTATTAAATGCGGCTTTATATCGCACGATGACATCAGAAAGAAAATAAAAGTAAGGGACATGCATACATAGTATGAAGTTTTGAATTGTTGCTTATCGTTTGAATGACATAATTGATTTGACAGTGATCTACTAAAAGATCTAAAGAAAACTCTAAAGAAAGAAAAAGGGGTTCAATTGAAAATTTACATTCCAAAAACATTTTTTTAATATGTGTTTAAATAAAAAAAGTTTTTAACTGGGTTACCTACTGTTTTCATTTTTTTTAATATTCTACACAAACAAACTTTTCTTTGAATAATTAATCTGTGGCTAACCAGAGTGGTATATCTATGGGATAACCAAGATAAAACAGGGCGGTTTAAATATTTTTCATACTAATTTTAAAACTTTATACCAATAGTTTTACATTTTGGAACAAACTGTGGATATTTTCAACGAAAGAGGTAGATTAATTTTCGAAAAAATCGAGAATAGGCAGACAGACAGACAAAAATTCATTTAAATATATACGAGTATAAAGATATAAGTGGACTTAGGTTAAATTAAATTAATATTGATTGAAAAGACATGAGAGTAAAGCCTTCCTGTGGTTAAATAGATCCGCCACATCTGCATATCTATTACCAAAAACTATTTATGACAATACCTACAGCTCTTGATATTTGATGCCAAAATGCACAAAAGCGCCCTCTAACGGCCCGAGTTGTACGAATTGATTTTTTCCATATATTTTAATAGATTTTCTGTGAAATCTGGTCTTAATAACTTATAGACATCGAAAATTCAAAAAATTAATTTTAAGTGACCTACATATTATGATTCTACTCTTTTTTTGCTGATACATACAATTTGAAAGAGGTTATTAGGATTGTATAAACGTTTAAAACCTAATTGCCCGTGCACTCTCCGCATTGTTTAGATAGAGAATAAAATATTTGTTCCATTATTTCGTTTTATGTTTTGTCTCCTTCTTTTTATATATCTCAAATATATATTCTCACTGTATGGCTTAGTTTTAAAATTTACCCTGAAGTAACTAGTGATAATCGAAAACGGTTGATGTTGATTTAAAAATAATTTGATGGTTTAAAAGTACTTAATTTTTTTAATAAATATCCCAAAACAAAGTAATTACTATCTACGAAAAAACATAAAGATGTATCAAACATTTTCTTCCCTTTCCAATAAGATTGATGGTTCTTGAGATTGGAAAAACTTTCGTATGTCGTTTCCTTAATAAATTCTTAAGTATTTTGCACAGCGATTTTATTTAACTTTATTTAAAGAATTTCAGATGGGGCAAAAACCGCCATCAAGTTGAATTAACTTTACACAATGGCTTTTGAACGTAAAGATCATTGGTTAATAAATATAATAACGATTTTTTTTATCATTGTATATAATATTAATAACTCGGAAATCGAAACACGACACCGAAGAGACACAGAAAAGAAAAAGATAACGGTAGCAGCTGGAATTCGAACCCAGGACCTCGTGGTCTATCTGGGACATACGCTCTATGCCAACTGAGCTGCGGCTAACCCAATCAATTCCGTAATTTTTATTGATATCATATTTCGACTTCTCAGAGCTGTCAAAATCATGTTCAATTAATTCCCTATTTTTTGACAGATATCTTTTTTATAACTTATAGTACACAACTTCCGACCATGTATAAATCGCAAGGGCGTAGTACTGTAAAACTTGGCAGCCACCTCTGATCGGGAGCCCCAAAATATGTAAAAAAAAAACCATGATTGTGTCCAGAAACGAGCGGTCCGTTTGATAGATTTGCCTATCTTAACAAACGGATTGTAATCTTTGGAGCACAGACGTCAGGTGGGAATGCTGTCCTTGTTCCATCGGTATTTTAATGAAAGATGGTCTAAAAAACTAGCGTCATTGATCCCTACGGTACCGGTGAATCGTCGGGAAACACGCCAAACGCGCGCTCAACATTTGAACATGGTTGACATTTGTCACATGAGAACGGCTCGCTTCTACGACTCGTTCTTGTATTCAATATTTCCTCCCTCCTACAACATGGGTCTCTTCAAGACCTGAGTTTACTTTTTCCTATCGTTCAAAAGACCCCCCACACACCATCCCCAAAGATGTTATAGGCCTTAAGGGAAATAATTTCCCTCAGAGCCACCTGTGTGGAGTTACGGTAAAAAAAACTACAAGATTCTGCCCGAATTTATTTGTAATCGTTAGATAATGTCTCAGATATACCTATCCGATTTTTTATTTATATTATATAATTTTTCTGTGTCTTTTCGGTTTTGTTTTACGATATGTGAATTGTAAATTTATCTTAACTAACTAACTAACTAACCATCACGCCGTTTCCCCACAGGGGTTGGCAAAGAGTACAGACCGCCAAACAACTCGATCTTGGCATACACTTCTTGCTTCATTCACATTAATACATCGTCACATACATTCTCTTCTATTTTTCCGACTTCTGACATGCTCCAACTTCGTGTCATATATTTTCATTTCACTCCATTCTTCATTCTTTCGCTCTTCATGCCCAAACCATCTAAGCGTCCCTTTCTTAAACTTGCTCATGACGCTTACATCAGCCTTGAATTCTTCACGAATCTCAATATTTTTCACACGATCATACATGGTTTTACCACACATTCGCCTAAGAAATCTCATTTCTACGGCATTCAGTTCTTATATTATAAATATCATCTTCAATGAGAAAAAATATATTATAATGTGATTTATGAGCTTCAATAAGTTTTTCTGAAAGAAATAAATTAATAATATTGCCTTTTTATTTTCAATGATTGTTCGTGTATTTTAAGTCAAGAATTTTCAGATATTATTATATTATTTCACTCATTTCACCAAGTAATATTCATTCTATTGTTTCAGTTCTATCGATTGCTGACCCCTTAGAGGAATCGTTCTCGTCCACAACGCAGAGTTTAGTTATACAAGTTCTTAAAAAGACTGATGAAATTCTTAGTAATTCGACCATCAGAGACTTTGGGGAGATTTGCGGTGCCAATTTCACTGGTGGAGCACAAGAAGAATCGGTAAGATTTTAAACTAACAAACATTTAATCAAATTGTTTATTATTTTATTTATTTATAAATATTCTCTGTGATAAAAATATAAAAAAAGGAAATTCTAAAAGGTTTTCACTTAAGCATTTAAATCATTCAAATAAAAAAAATAAAAGTTACATTACATTAAAAGTGTAACATTGTGGTAGGTTTAGTGTGTGATTTTGTCTGGTTTGTCTGTTAGGCACTCTCAATTGAATTCGTTCAAATAATTCAGGGCAATCTATCACAGAAGTAGCTATTTTTGTAAAAACAGTACGTTTTTTCTAAAAACAGTATCAAATCCGAAATGAAACACGAAACCGATAAAACCACAGAAAATAAAATCGGATTGGTACATCCGAGACACTATCTAGATTGCAATTATATTCAGGTAGAACTTTGTTATTTATTGGAGGATAATATTCACAAGTCTCGAAGTTGAGGTAAGATATTTATTTATAATTTCTTCAAATATTTGGTAACTTTGTGGCATTATTAATTATATAAATTAAAAATATACTTTGTATTTACCACTTTAATTAAAGATATAATTAAAGTGGTAAATACAAAGTATATTTTTAATTTATATAGATATTTATTTATTCATTTGAAAGAAACAAACAGTTTTTAATACAAATATATACACAAAGGAAGTTTAACAAAAGGTAAGCCAACAAAGTTTCCTGTGATAACAGTGGATAAATGCAGATAATTATTTTATGAAGCCAACAAGAAAAAAAAAATGTTTGTCAGTAATTAATGAAAACAAAAATGTTAACAAAAATTATTATAAAACATTGAATAACATATTTATATTAGATATATAAAAATAAATCACTTTTATTATTGATATTAACATGAAAATATATTCAATAGATAGCTATTTTAAAAAAATATTTGATTTTTAATTAAACGCTTTTTCTGATTTCTAAAATTTTAAATTGGACAAATGTGAAATTTTAGAAATCGTAAAATGCGATAATAGTGAATTAAATTTAATTAAAAATCAAAGATATATTTTTAAATTACATTTGAATTTATTTTCATATTAATATTAATAATAAAAATATATATTTTTTAAATTTCTAATATAAATGTGTTAATCAACATTTTATACTAATTTTTTAAAACTTTTTTTGATTAATTACTTACCTAGTTTAATCTATTTTTTTACGTTTATAATTTGTCTATTGTTACATTATTGTATTATATATTTATCATTTGTCTATACTTGACATTATTATTGTTTAGTGTTCTATATATTACTGAAGAAAAAAAGGCATCGCTTTAGAAACATGTTTATATGTGTATATTAATATAAGGGTGAATACAAAATAAATTTAAAGTCGTTTATTGATAATGACGCCACAAAGTGAATGAAGAAATTATAAATAGTAATTTATTTGCTAGATATTACACAATACTTGTACAATATATCATTATCTAAGTTCGGGGAGATAATTTGCCTTTTGAATTGGTCATATTTCAATGTTTCGGTTATGCGATAATAGTGAATTAAATTTAATTAAAAATCAAAGATATATTTTTAAATTACATTTGAATTTATTTTCATATTAATATTAATAATAAAAATATATATTTTTTAAATTTCTAATATAAATGTGTTAATCAACATTTTATACTAATTTTTTAAAACTTTTTTTGATTAATTACTTACCTAGTTTAATCTATTTTTTTACGTTTATAATTTGTCTATTGTTACATTATTGTATTATATATTTATCATTTGTCTATACTTGACATTATTATTGTTTAGTGTTCTATATATTACTGAAGAAAAAAAGGCATCGCTTTAGAAACATGTTTATATGTGTATATTAATATAAGGGTGAATACAAAATAAATTTAAAGTCGTTTATTGATAATGACGCCACAAAGTGAATGAAGAAATTATAAATAGTAATTTATTTGCTAGATATTACACAATACTTGTACAATATATCATTATCTAAGTTCGGGGAGATAATTTGCCTTTTGAATTGGTCATATTTCAATGTTTCGGTTATATTAATTTGGGTTTTGGATAATAATATATTGTACAATCTTATACCTAAATACAAGTAGTGGTGCTGTGATGTGGCCTAAATCTAACTGATTCACGCAGTTCTCATTTCAAACTTGAAACGTAGCATCCGTAACATCTACATAATAATAATAATAATAATAGTTGGATGATTTGTATAGCGCCGTTTTGTGAAAAATCACCTCAAGGGCGCTGTACAAATATTTCTTAACTAATTATGTACAAACAGATACAGAAAAACATACTTACCTGGCAGGTCGCTTCAGATGAACACAGTTTTAGAAAAATTTATTTATAGAGATGATAGTTTAACATTATTATTTTATTTGTTTCTACATACTAGTGGTAAGATCACATTGTACGTTAGACCAAGATGTACTGGAAATTTCGATTTGCTATGAACAGACACACACCTGACTAATACGCGATACCATAATTTTATACCAAAAACGTCAAGTTGAACAATGGAATAAGTAAACATCACACCATTGAAATTTTCTCAAATTCCATGAATTCGTTTAAAATCTCATTACCAAAAGCCAAGACTGATTTTTTATGTCCTTATAAATTAAAATAAATTTAAGCAAGTTAAATCGTTGAACCTTTTTTTGTGACATTATTTTGCCTTCTAAATTTTAACATTTCTGTTTGTTTGGCTATTGTGTCGTTATTGGACTATCGTATTTTTGCACGCACTTTGTTTCAGTGAGATGGGTAAATATACATTGCTATTTATAACTAAATAATTCATAAACTTTATTGCGTGTAATGCTTTTATAGCATCCGTAACATCTATATAATATAAAACCACTCTGATTCGTGTATCTCTCAATTCATACTTTAACATTGAATATTGATTGGAATAAGAGGAATCGGATTGAGTTCAATATTTCTAAATATTCCGGTCTTTCTTTCGCAAGAGCGTTTTTTATCGCTATACTATGACGGCCTCCATAGTCGAGGGGTAAGGCTCTCGACTACGAATCCGAAGGTCGCGGGTTCAAATACCGGCGCGCGCAAGTAAATTTTATTTAATTAATTTGTTTTGTTTCACAATTAATTCATTTAAAATAATAGTGTATTTGCGGACGTTCCAGAGTGGAAGGTACTCTCAGTATCGCCCTGGTGACACACCACCATTCAATATTTAAACGTTGCTTGAAATGGCTTTTAGGCGTGTTTGCTGACCAGATCTGAATAGCCAGGTATTTCCCCACCTTCCTCTCCCCCTTCTCCTTTCCCTCCACAATACCTTCTGCCTCACAACATTCCCCAATTGGGGATGCCTTAGTATCACTGGCTCAAGACGGTTGGGAGCAGTTGAGACTCTTGTGCGGTATTCATTTAAAAAAAAAAAAAAACGCCCGAAGTTTAAAACGTGTCTCCACTATGAAAGTTCTTGGTAACATTTTTGATAGTAGACTGACATCTCATGCTCATATTGAAGTCACCTATAGTAACTTCATTAAAAATGCTGGGTTTCGTCCTATATACTGCAAGGAATTTTAAACATACCCTGGTTCTCATAATATTATATAACTTGGTAGTCAGCAATCAGCTTGAAAGCAGGTCGGTGGTTTGTAGGCCACATCAGGTGAAGTATTCCTTCATGTTGGAGAGTGTTCAAAAGAAAATTTCGAGACTTCTCTACCTGAGGGAGTATGGCTACTATCCGTGGCTCTTTCCTACCGACTTTACTCTCGGAAAGAACCATCTGCGGATCAGAAGGGACATGCACATTTCTTCTGACTGATTCGCGGATGGTTCGAAAACTCGGCTATCATGGAGAGTATTAATTTTTATGATCCCAATGGTTATCTCCTTCACCGACAGCATAGATTGTTTTATCTCCCGGCCTGAAGGACCAACTTGCTAATGGTCATGCCGGTGGGGAGGGTAATATTGCCGTTAAATAGAATTAATTCGAATATCGACCTATTTAGCATCAATGAAGCTGCGTAAACAAAGACCTTTTTTTGCTACTTGTATAATACCAGTATGTGTTGTATGCAATTTATTGATATTATGTATTCTTTCTTTCAATTTTTATTATTTTTTAAAGGTAATTATTTTCGATGTCTTATGAAATAATATTTTAAAAAATCAGTTAAAATGTAAATTTTGTACATTATTTAAAAGAAATAAAGAATTGAATTGAAGTTAAAACATCTGTAGCATTGTTTTACACACTGGCACGCGCTAACCTTGTAAGAAAATGTTAGGTTAAAATTACAAACATATGCATTCTCTCATCTCGTTTTCATCGCATAATCCTATTCGGGTTAGAGATCCATTCCCTCGACAGATGCCTCCAAGCATCCATGTTCCGGGCCATTTATGCGGCTATCGTCCATTGCAGGCCCAGACTGTCCTCGCCAACTGGACCCATTCCTTCTGAAACTGCCTCCATAATCTTATGCACTTTTCTGACATTCTGAGTACATAGCAGAGCTCATCTGTGACCTTTCCATGAAGAGTAGCAGGGATTCGGTACTAAGCAAGCGCAATTTGGATCTTCGAGCTTCTTACTCAATTGCATTTTGAAAAGCGTACACATTTATCGTTCGGTTTCCAACTAGCCACCTCAGAATCTAGAACTGATCATCTGCTCTACCATTCATCTCATCAGATATGATCAAACCATTCATTATTAAAATAACGTATACCTATAGCCTAATACGGGCATGCTCGGAATCTTGGTGGGTTTAAATATATATTTAAAAAAAAATAAAAACAATAAATTAAAATCAAAATAAAATTGTCTACACGCCTTAAAAACAATGTAATTAATTGTACAATATACCACAGCATAAACCATATGTATTTTCAATTAATGTTATCGTAAGAGATTCAAACTTTTCCTTTTGAGTGGGCTACTCTCAATTGTTTCCCATACAATTCCGAAAAGGGAAACGATCGCCATGAGAATAATAGAGCTGTTATTCCGAACCTTCCTGAATATTCAAATGGATACATATAGTCCACTTGACAAAACTCCAAAGACCGTAAATGTATAGGTATGTTAATTGTCAGTCGAACTCAAAACAGTAAACTGAATAGATGCGATTATAATTTTTTTTTTCTAGAATTCATCCTTTTGTCCAATGTCCGTATCAGTTTTTGCTTCTCTAAATTGTTCTCCTGATGCTCATTTCTCTCTCCATCCGCTCTATATATTCAAACTGTCTATTTTTATCCGTTTCATAAAATTCTTTGTTATGTCTATATCAGCTTTACGTTCTGGATCTGTGCAATATACTTGTGAACGACGAATACTTGAAAAGTGTCGATGAGTTTGTGTATTTAGGAAGTATGTTATCGAGAGACGGAAGGACTGATAGGGATATTAAAAGAAGGGTAAATGCAGGAAACTCTATCAACAAACGACTGAACGCGGTTGGCGCTAACTAAAATTTGTTAAAATAAGCGAAGCTAGCAGACCACAATGGAGTGCTGATACCAACCCTGATGTATAGTAGTGAGGCATGAAACTGGCAGAGAAATGATAAAAGTAGACTAAATATTGTAGAAAGGAGATCTCTCAGACCTTGTTTGATCGTGTGAAAAACGATGAGATTCTTAAAGAATACAAGGCTGATGTAAGCGTATTGAAATATTCTCTTAAATTTTTAGAGCGAATAGTTAAATTCTCCAGACCTTATTTTTTCCACCCGCAGCCTTTCATAGTTAATGTAAAAAAAAATGAGTACCTTTTTGGATGTTTTTTTTCTCCATCCAGTTAATAAAAGCGTTACGCACTACCGATGAGATATTTTTGTTGGCTCCACTTTCAAGCAGTGACGGATAGGTAAAGAGATCTCCCAGCTTCGGCAGACTAGAAAAATGATCTTTGAACCTAACCTTTTTTGCAGTGCTCGTTTTTTCGAGGGTATAATTTATAGTCACTGTTACTCTCTTCCACTGGTTTTAAACATTTTCGATTTAAAACAACGCCTTACTAAAAATTTACCAAAATCACTGTTAAAACTCAATATTATTAAAAAAATTCGGTATGTACACTTAATTCATAGTGTTTATTTATTTACTTGATAATGTTTTACAAAAGTGGCAAAAAATTTGACCTTACTAGGGTACCTCGTTCTAAGGTCACAATGTACATGGTTTTATGTATGGATTATAAATTAGGTCAAGTTTTTTGTAAGTTTGATAAATATTTTAAGTGAGTTTTCGTTATTATGTTAAAACATTAGTAGAGGAAAATTATTTTGCAATAAATTAATAAAAATTCTAAAATCTAGGATAAAACTTACCGTGACCGTTAAACTCTGTTCGGTTGTAACATCATATCTATATTCCTCCTCATCGTATCCATAATCCATAACTTAATACTTCTTTTCGTTAATTTCATAATGGTTTTTATTGCTGGAGGGAAGATGTTAATTATTATTAGAGAGAAATATTACAAACTTCTTTGCCCAAAAGTTGTTTAAGTTGTAGATTGGTGGAATGTAAGTGGTAATGAAAATCTTGTCAATCAACCCGAATGTTTGATTACTGAAATCGGAATAGTACTAAACAATTTATTATTTTTTGTAAGAATAGTTCCCATCTAAAATAAATCCTTGCAGATATGAACTTTCCCAAACACTTTCCTTGCGACATCTGCTTGTCGGATTTAGCAAGTATAATTTTTCGTAATAATAAAGCCACCGTAGTTTTTAGTCTTTATTAAAAATTTGTGCATTTTTGCTTGTCGTTTGGGTACCATAATTGATTTGACAGCAATCTTCTAACTCCAAACATAGAAACAAAAGACATTCATTCGACAATTTTATTTCATTCCAAAAAATGTTTGTACTTGCGTTATCCATTTTGAAAATATTTTACCCAAGCACACTTTCTTCTATTGAATATGTAATCTGTGGCTAACCAGAGTGGTATGTCTATGGGCTAACCTAAATAAAACATGGCAGATTCAATGTTTTTCATACTAATTTTAAAATGTTCTAGTAATAGCTTTACATATTGGATTTCATTCAAACTACTCTCTAAACCTTTCCGGCACTAATAAGAACTATGCTATTTTCAGCAAACTGGTCCAGTAATTTTTTTATAAAATCGAGGACAGACAGACGGTCAATCATTCATTTTTATATATGGAGATGTTGAGGAACCAAGCCTTAATTTTTCACTGTTAATATACATTGTTTCATTTCACGATTGTTTAAAGTCGTCCTTAAACTGCTTATTGCCGGACCATCGCGGACCATCGGAATTTCGCGGACCACCGGTTATGAACCACTGATTTAACATTTCGATTTCTTTCAGAATCCGAATCTCAATCCCCCCTCAGCCTTCAAGAGGAATCTGCTTGCTGGTATCTTCCTGGCTTGTATGATCGCAGCAGTGCTTTGCGTCGCTTTTGGAGTCGATTCTGTTGAAAGGTAAAACAAATGTTTATTACGATCAATAATTGGGTTAGTCGATGTATCTGTGGTATATGGTTAATATCTATGTCTATGATACCAGCAAAAATACAAACATTGTTACAAGTATGTATTTTTATTTCATATTATTTATTTATTTTTATAAATAATCGGTACATGTATAAAATGAGTGGTGTACAAATTACAAGGTTTTAGAAAATTATTACAAGGATCGGTACCAACTTCAGTCTCTATAGATATTAATCTAGTAAGTGGTTATATACATTTTACCGGGCGGATTTAGTACAATTCTAGGGAATGATACATGGATGTGTGTGTGTGTGTGTGTGTGTGTGTGTGTAAGCGAGTATGTATTCCTTTGTCTGAATAGTGCTATGTACTGGAGAGGTGATTGTGCATTGGTGTTACGAGTAATATTTTTCTTAAATGACGTTAGAGAGTTATAAATATGTTTACATTTAGGTTGGAACACGAGAAATTTGTGAATCTTTTGCAGCGTTTGTTTTTTTGTTTAATATGTAAAATTGTTTGATGTGACGAATACGTTTCGATGGTGTGTTAAGGTAAATTTGAGGTAGGAGTTCAGGGAAGTCTACTAATTTAAACATTAATTAAGATTTTATACAGGAATATAGTGTCGGCTACCGTTCGCCGTAGTTTCAGAGATTGGAGTGCACAGTGATAATTACTGTTATATTTGAACGGTAGAAACTAATAATTTAAACGTTTAACAGTAACAGAAAACTAGAACAATATTATAACACAAAACGTTAACGTTACATTATCCAAGCTACAATACTATAAATTGCATAATTCATCAAAGTGCTGGTATAGATGACGCTTTACTGAATAAATGGAGTCAGAAAATATATCAACAATACCATTTTTTTATTTTTTTTATTTTTGTACATCAAACAGGATATATACCGAAAACTTGCATATATGAATGTTTACATAGCAATAATAATCAATAAGTACAATAAACAACAACAAGCATTATCTCACAAAAAATTGTTATTAAGAATGAAACATAAGTGAATGGTTAAATACATATTATAAAGTAGGTGCAAAAAAATATTATAAACTAACTCCTTATTGTCACCTATGCTGATGGTAGACTGTTTTGATACTTAATAAAAGGCATCGTCACATTATCAGTTTGATATTAATGGTAAAACTAATTGCTTAATTGTGTCATTAAAAATGTCTATTTCATTATTAGAGCAGTGCATAGTATTGTAATTTTCTTAATATCAGCGGTAAAGGAGAGAAATATCTCGTATCTGTGTGATAGGCTTTAAAATAAATACAATTAAAATAATTCCTCCTTGTTCATTTTCTTGTTGGTGTATTAATGTTGATTTGAGATAAAATGTTTGGTGTATCAATTGATGCATGTATAATTTTATACAAAATATATGTGATGTGATGTTATGTAGGATATGTGATGATTTACCGGTTTCCCACGTGTGCCATGAATTTCAATTTCCGGACGCTGTGTACATGTTATTCAATGTCTTCATTGTTTTCCGTTTATAAATTTGTCTGAGAAGCCAACTTCTTTGACTCTGTTTATTTCAGTTAATAATAGAAAATGTACATACCAAACTATATTAATGAAAATTTTAAAGTTTGTAGGTACACAGTCGTGTCCTTCAATCTCGTAAAAGCGTTTTGTAAGAGGCCATCTCTGCTTATTTTGGGGACGATACTGTTGAAGTTATGTAACAAAGTCTTATTGTATTTCTAATTGTAAATAGATGTTTTATTAAATTGATGGGAAGTTTGCCAAAAACGAAGTCTCCAAAACTTTAAAGTGGCCAAGTCTAGATTCGTGAAAAGGAGTCTTCAAAACACTTTATTTTTTCGGATTTATTTTTGTTGCTTCCGTCATAAAAGTAATATCACTTATTTCACCAGAAATAAAAATGCCGAATCATAAACCATTATAAGTAGAAGAAGGAAACCTATGCATTTTAAATATTGAAAAAACGAAATATATCGATAAACACATCTTTTAAACAACACATACAAAAACGAAAAAAATATCATCCCACTAATTTGTGTTAAATTAAATTAAAACAACCGATTTAATTTAATAAACTGATAAGTTAATAAATGACACTGATAACTGTTGAGTAAGTGTTGCAGAAAAAATGTTACAGTTTGTCTTGTGTTCCTCGTCAGTACATTTAATTTAATAGTAGAGAGGATGGCATGCCTGTCAATTAGGTTATTAATGATTATATACAATACAATTAGGTCTGACATGATTCTCCTGTCAGACAGTGTAATTGTTAGTGTTTTACGCAAGATAGGAATAATATGTAAGGTATATAAATAACATAATCTAATATTAAGTAACATGATATATAATAAAAGTATTGAAATTAGTTAAGAATAATATTTATGTGTCAAGTTAAGTAATATGATATGTATATAGTTGAGTTAACAAAGTGAAATAATTGTTTTCTTTTAATTTAATAAATAAAGAAAAAAAATAAACTCAAATACTTTATTAAAACCTTGACTTAGCCTTTGAGCCTCGAGCTAATGAAGTTTAGTAACTAAAAACCGTATAGAGTTTTGGGTAATTTTGTGAAAGTGTTATAATAATTTTTTCCAATTTTAACGAAAACTCAAAATAACAAATTTGGTAAACATATTAATAAATAAAGCGCGTTTGAACCAAAATATTTTTTCGCCTACCTATCTACGTTCCGGAATAAAATAATTTAATTACTTAATTAATTCTTGTGATTATATAGTGTAAACTGAATTAAACATGTTATTTGGTAGGCAGGTGTGAAAAAAACCCTTAAATCCGTGCAGAAACGGGCAGTCTGTTTGATAGATTCACCTATCTTATCAAACGGATTGCAATCTTTGGAGTATACACGTTATATGGGAATGCTGTCCACGTTCTACTGGTATTTTAATGGAAGATGTTCTGACGACCTAGCGTCGTTGATCCCTTCAGCACCGGTGTATGGTCGGGAAACAAGTCAAACGCGCGCCCAACATTTGCACACGGTTAACATTTATCACATGAGAACGGACCGCTTCTACGACTCGTTCTTGTGTTCAACAGCTCGGCTGTGAAATGATCTACCGGTCTCTTAAAGACCCTTGGTATTCACTCCATCCTATCCTCGAAGAGACCCTCCACACAGCAACCTCAAAGATAATATATCAATCGAGGGAAATTATTTCCCTCAGGGCCACCTGTGTGGAGATACGTAAAAAAAAGGTGAATGATGAATACTTGTAGCAGGTCGATGAGTTTATATATTTGGTAAGTGTGTTTACGAGAGATGGAAAGACTGATAGGGATATTGAAATAAGGGTGAATGCAGGAAACTTCATTGACGGAAAACTGAATTCGGTTGATGCTAACAAAAAAATATGCAAATAACCAAAATTGGCAGTCCACAATGGAGTTAGGCCAAATGGAGTTAGTTAGGTGGAGGCAGCGTTATTGCTTTCCTTCGTCGATATAGAAAGATAGCAGCCTCGAAATACCTGGAAAATCCTTTAATCTGTGTATATATATATTTATATATCTTGAATAAAAAAAAAATATATATATATTTATTTTTATTCAAGATAATATTAACAAATCTCAAATGTCATATGAAACAGAATAGACACATAAAATATAAAGGTAACAGTTACATTCGGGACCCGAACCAATGACCTCTTGGTCTATTCGGCACTTGCAAATCAATATCGTCGCAGGAAAACAACATTGCTATAATAGCAAAGGTCATGTAAAAAAACCCCAGGTCTTTGATGCTTATGTATCAATTAAAAAAAGAATATTGATAAAACGAAGAGTTTTTCCAACGTCGTAGAGATCTTGTTTCCCATTGTTGAGTCACGGGACCCAGATAAATCGACGCAGAAAAAAAACCCTGGGGAATGGTGTATACAAAGCGTTTTCTTGCGCAGTGGTCGTTACAGCGTTATTGCTTTCCTTCGTCGATATAGAAAGATAGCAGCCTCGAAATACCTGGAAAATCCTTTAATCTGTGTATATATATATTTATATATCTTGAATAAAAAAAAAATATATATATATATATTTTTATTCAAGATAATATTAACAAATCTCAAATGTCATATGAAACAGAATAGACACATAAAATATAAAGGTAACAGTTACATTCGGGACCCGAACCAATGACCTCTTGGTCTATTCGGCACTTGCAAATCAATATCGTCGCAGGAAAACAACATTGCTATAATAGCAAAGGTCATGTAAAAAAACCCCAGGTCTTTGATGCTTATGTATCAATTAAAAAAAGAATATTGATAAAACGAAGAGTTTTTCCAACGTCGTAGAGATCTTGTTTCCCATTGTTGAGTCACGGGACCCAGATAAATCGACGCAGAAAAAAAACCCTGGGGAATGGTGTATACAAAGCGTTTTCTTGCGCAGTGGTCGTTACAGCGTTATTGCTTTCCTTCGTCGATATAGAAAGATAGCAGCCTCGAAATACCTGGAAAATCCTTTAATCTGTGTATATATATATTTATATATCTTGAATAAAAAAAAAATATATATATATTTATTTTTATTCAAGATAATATTAACAAATCTCAAATGTCATATGAAACAGAATAGACACATAAAATATAAAGGTAACAGTTACATTCGGGACCCGAACCAATGACCTCTTGGTCTATTCGGCACTTGCAAATCAATATCGTCGCAGGAAAACAACATTGCTATAATAGCAAAGGTCATGTAAAAAAACCCCAGGTCTTTGATGCTTATGTATCAATTAAAAAAAGAATATTGATAAAACGAAGAGTTTTTCCAACGTCGTAGAGATCTTGTTTCCCATTGTTGAGTCACGGGACCCAGATAAATCGACGCAGAAAAAAAACCCTGTGGAATGGTGTATACAAAGCGTTTTCTTGCGCAGTGGTCGTTACAGCGTTATTGCTTTCCTTCGTCGATATAGAAAGATAGCAGCCCCGAAATACCTGGAAAATCCTTTAATCTGTGCAGAAACCGATCCGTTTGATAGAGTCCCCTATCTTAACAAACACGTTGCAAACTTTAGAGCACTGACGTTAGGTGAGAATGCTGTCCATGTGCTACCGGTATTGCAATTAAAGATGCTCTGACAAAGTAGTGTCATTGATCTCTTCGGCACCGGTGCATAGAGAAATACGCCAAACGCGCGCCCAACATCTGTACACGGTTGACATTTGTCATATTAGAACGGATCGTTTCTACTACTCATCTTTGAGTTCAACAGTCCGGCTGAGGAACGATTTGCCGGCATCTGTGTTTCCTTCCTCCTACAAAAACGGTCTCTTCAAAAACCATGTTCACTCCTTCCTCTCCTCAAAAAGACCCTCCACACAGTATCCTCAAATATGACATAGACCCCCAGAGTAAGTATGTGTGTGGAGTTGTATAAAGTAATAAATAAATATGAGGATTAATTGAAGATGATATCGATAAAATTGACGGAAAGCAACAAATTGGCATTTGCACAATTTGTTAGAGCGCTGATCCCAGATAGACCAAAAGGTACTGGATTCGAGTTCCAGATATGACAGTTACATTTTTGTTTTCTGTACTTTTCTGTTTCATATTTCATTTGAGATTTGTTGATCTTCAATGATAAACAAAAAAAAATCCATTTTATTCCCAGCAAAATAGAATACTTTTATGTTAATATTATTAAAAAAATGGTACCATATCCCATAACGTATAATATATTGTATATATTGAAATGAATCAATGAAATAGATTATGTTACCATACCCTTTGATCACAAAGCAAAGAATTGATCGCATAATTCAGCTGAACTACGTCCTAGAAAAGCAATTTGAGGTCTCGCGTTTCCTTTGCGAGATGCTAGTTTGTGAGCCAAAAGCAAAGTCACTGCGTTTGTACCCATACAATCCATATGAAAATAAACTTTTCTTTCATTTTTCTAACAATACACATTTTTTTTTGTATTTTGACCATCGATTTATGGTTATAATTGATCCCAGTAGGAGATTGTTTGCATTGAGACAGAAAATACCAGTACTCGTATGTCATATGTTCCTTACACTTTTTTTTATTGTATAATATTAATTATTAATTATATACATTGGGAACTTATACCCGCTAAGCCACTGCAAGTAGTTTGTCAGCAGGAGTTGATTTCAACAATATAATATAATACAACAATAAATTACAATCATCATACAAATGTAGGGCAAAATTATTATATTTAGGCGCATTCATGTTGTGGTCAATGTACATAAGTTGAAAAAAAAATTAAAAAGAAAAAATAATGGAAAAAGCATTACAGTTTTGTTATTGAGATACTAGAGTCCAATTTTATAACACCGAATTAAATAATATTATAAAAATGTCAATATCATAAGCTGATAATGTCAATATCATAAACTGATGTCAGAATTAATAGATTTTCCCTAACTACCATTTCGACGGCTGGAGGAAAAAGTCATGTGTCACCAAATTTGGCAATAGCCTAGTCCACTGCTATCCACGTAATTTTTAATGTGGTAATCAAATTACGTAACATTTATGAGAAGGGTCAAACTAAACATTATAACAAAAAAATCTATTTTTGTAAGCAAGCAGAACTTTTAGCATTTTTTTTTTATTTCACATTAACTTCACACAAGAAGCCCCGAAGAAAGCAATTTCTCTCAGGGAATATGTTATTTTTGGAAATGCTGTGTGGATGTTTTTTTTTGTGGAAAGGAAGTTCTGGGGAGGAAAAAAGTGTGAGGGATAGTAAAATCTGATGTTAAGTATGTTTTACTTAAATTGACAGCATGCAAAAAATAATAATATCAAGTATAGACATAGAATACAACAATGTTAGAATAGACAAATTATAAACATAAACAAAAATTTATTAAGGTAGGTAAGTAATTAATATAAAAGTTTCAATAAAAAATATTATAAAACATTGAATAACAAATGTATATTAAAAATTAAAAAAAAAAAAATTATTATTAATATTAAAGTGAAAATAAATGTTTGAATACTAAATTTAATGTACTGTTAACGATTTTTCTGGTTTCTAAAATTTCTAATTTGTCTAATTGTAAACCGGGTGTATTTGTACGTAATTTTTTTAAACCTTTATTTACGAGTATATGAAAGTGAATACCAATCTTTTGATGAAATTAAATAGTTCTAAGATTAAATAAAGCAAAGTCCAATTAATTAATTTTTTAGAAGATTCGGGTTCATGATTTTAAAATTAAAATGAAACGTGTATACTCGTATTGTCAGTGTTAGGGATCTGTCAGTCCTAACCTAAAATAAACCTTTAAATATCTGCACACTGGTTCCAAGAAGCTTTGTCAAAACTGACATTGACGAAGACTTAAGCTAGACAGTTATATTTTTCTTAATAAATATTTATCTGTTCATCACATTAAAAATATAACAGAAATCTGTTTGAATGGAGTAGCTAAACCTTTTAAGAAATGAACTCTGTCATCTTCAAAACTTGAATGGCTGCTTGTTTCTTATTTAATATCTATGTGAATACAATTATTCTCAGCTCAAAACGTTTTCATTACTTAAAGTAACATATTTATACGGTTTTCTAGTTTTTTGTTACCTGCAAAAAATCGCGAGATGTAATAACGTGACTTGCATATTTCTACGTTCAAAATGTCCCGCTAAAGTAATCCATATAAAATAGAACATAGGTAACTACCCATTCAATCGCTTGTCTGGATTTGAAATATTATTTATTTGATACGTTCCTCATCGGTTCCAATAAGGAAGTGCAGGTGAATTTTTTAAATTTATTTTTATCAGTAATGACGTTCAAACTTAAATACCAGCATATTTCGTTTTTTTTTTAAAGTAAGTTTTCATAGTCAAAATAATTTTCAAGCCCGCCAAAATGCTAAATATCTATGGCCGGTCGGTTTCGACCAGCTTTTAGGTTAGAATGTCAAATGTCAATACAAGAATTAGCTTTACCGTACATAATTTTATATTATATTCATAGTAAACCATAACGTAACATACGTAAGAAAGGCATACACCTTTTAAGAAAATATAACTCAAAGAATAATTAATAGTATTGAGCATTGACATTATCATTATTGAGCCTAAAGTTTAAATTTCGCCAAAACCAAAAAAAAATTACGTATTTAAAATACAAAAAAAGGGAAATATAAAAATGTCCATACTAATCCAAAAACAGAATACGCACGTCACGTCAGATGTTCCAAATGCAATGGTATCAACAAGATGTTTCGATGAGATGATTTTTAATTCACTTTTAAATAACGATTTATAAATTCTACATACAATTATATATTATATATATAAAAGGTATGTATTCAGAATCGGCGTTTGCTGATCTATATGAATATATATTTGTAAAGCCATTCTATGTCTTAACTGGAGTTCCTTATTATGAAAAGTTTACGATCGTCCATATATGATATTATGTTGTATAAATAGAAAAATAAACCTGGTTGCAACTACTAGCGTTAGTATAAATTGAGATATACATAAATATAATAAATTCTTAACAGGAGATACTAATTTAAAACGATTACTTTATTTCTGAAAAATTATTGAATGTTCTGATCACTTCGTGAGTACGTCTGTTGTGCGTCTGACAGCAATTTCTTCGGTTCATTATGATTTTTCGTTTGTGTCAAAGCAGCCTGTGCCATTGTTGTCAAATGTCTCAAATTTAAGTGACTCGTTTCGAAAAAAGCTGAATATAAAAATGTTTTTGAAAATACATAACAAGAGGAAATATTTTGGGAAAACTCCGAATGCCACGCAGTCTCGTTTTTAGTTGTCGTAAAAAAACCCTTATGGAGGTTTACCAAAAAAACTTGATATTTACTAACATATTGAAACATAAAACCATTTTACTGGAATAAACTCTTGGAATATATGGCTGCAATATTTATTTTCGTTCGCTTATTTATGCCAAAGTTAAAACTGTGAACCGATTCTCTCCAATCTCCACTGGAGAGAATTGAGAATAAAAATGTTGGTGGAAATTATGTGTGATTATTTTTTTGGACGGCTTTTATTTCGAATTAAATTTCAAATAGATAGTCGCATTAATTTCTCCTGGTTCAAACTACTTTTTCTGAATATCGCGCAAGAGTCTTAACTGTCTAGGGCCAGTGAGACTATGGCACCTCCAAGTGGGGTATGGTAGGCTGAAGAGAAAGGATTTTGTGAATATCGCGCAAGAGTCTTAACTGTCTAGGGCCAGTGAGACTATGGCAACTCCAAGTTGGATATGGTAGGCTCAAGAGAAAGGGAAAGAATTTTTTAATTTTTTTTATTTACGTCCATCACAGGCTTTTACATGGATGTATAAAAATAATGTTGAAAAGGTACACATGTATTGTAATAGATAACATAAAAAGAAACAACATTTTTATTTACAAAATACATGATATCATTTACATGGAGTAGATACATTAGATCACTATTCTAGGCGGCTACCTGTTTAATGGTGACCAATGAAGTATAGTTACTTTGTATGAAGTCTAGTGTAAACATATGGATTTATTATATTAATTGTATTAACATGCTGACAATTGGAAAAGTTATAAAAGAAAGTAGAAGATAGAAAGGAGAAAAAGACATGCGTAAGAATTAGACAAAAATATACTTTTTTTTATATGTGCAAGCATGCACATGTGTGTACATATGTGCAAACATACATACATACACACGCAAACACATACGCATATAATATACACGTATATGTCTGCATATATACATATATGTACGCATATATGTATATATGTACGCATATATACACATATGTACACACATACTAATTACAACACACATACTAATTACTACAACACAATTTGACGCTTTTATCCAGAGCTAAATAGTTTCAAATAACCTACCTACACTTGATGAAAAAAACCCTACTAATGCATGCTTATACTGTAACATTGATGTGCCAAATATGTCAATAACATGGAAGTATTTGTTCCCCAGATGTTGAATCCGTCGCACAGGGGAATAATATTGAAACGTTGAAGTTGAATTGTCACAATAAAATAGTAGATACTGTCCTACCAGGTACATGAAAAGCAATAAAATAAGCAGTATAAATATAGGGGTATAAAACATTTAATTAAAAATCTTAAATAAAAATGGTGCATCGCAAGTTTTTTTCTAAATTAAACGAATAAAGTAGATAATCGTAGTCTATGCATTCTCTAGGCATACCCATTCTAAAATTTACGTATCTTAAGAATTTACGTTGGATTCTTTCAATAGAGTGTGAATGAACTTCATAATTCGGAGACCAAACTGTGGAATTGTATTCGATATGAAACCATCTATATATTTATCCATCTATACCGAATTTGGGCAGTTTATTCAGTAATAACTCGACACAACTGACGGCCTTCATAGTCGAGGGGTAAGGCTCTCGACTACGAATCCGAAGATCGCGGGTTCAAATCCCGGCGTGTGCAAGTAAATTTTATTTAATTAATTTGTGCTGTTTCATAATTAATTCATTTCAAAATAATATATAGTATATTTGCATACGTTCCAGAGTTAAAGATACTATCAGTATCGCCCTGGTGAAAGAGCACGATCTAGAATTGAAACGTTGCTTGAAATGGCTTTTAGCCGTGTTTGGTGACCAGATCTGAATAGCCAGGTATTTCCCCACCTCCCTCCTCCCCTTCCCCTTCTCCTTCCCCTCCCCAATACCTCCAACCTCACAACATTCCCCAATTGGGAATGCCATAGTCTCACTGGCTCCAGACGGTTGGGAGCAGTTGGGACTCTTATGCGGTATTCATGTAAAAAAAAAAAAGATCTGGTCACCAAATACGGCTATTGCTACGTCAAGCTACGTTTCTGATCTGAATAGTGGTCTTTCAGCAAGGCTTTCTGGAAGTATCTACCACTCTGGTTTACTTAAGCAAATTTACCACTTTAGTTTAGTTGTGTCGAGAAAGACATAGCTTACGTTTGTCTTAATGAATTCCAAAACAAACCTTTTTTACTTTTAAAACGTTAGACGACAAATACCCACATGTGTATTTAATTTTTTTTTTTTTATTAATCTGTAAAATACTATACATATTTTATTTTATTTATTTAATTTCATCAAATTTAAATATGACAACAAAAACATTAGACACTCATCTCCCTGGGACAGGCCTGTGTTGAGATTCATTATATATGTATTAGATATTGTTTTATTTTAATATACTACCATTTACATAATTGAATTAAACCTATCGTTTTCTTATGAAAAGGAATTTTTTCTATTTTTAAATACCACGAATTTTCAAAACAACGTAATTATTTTTTTTTAATGATTAACTTCTTTTGATCATATCATATTTTATATGTGACAGTCATTTCTCCCTTCGGAGTCATTAATTTTACCTTTTGGAAAGACAAATTGCTTTTTTTATTCGGTGTGACCCTTTAAATATCCCTAGGTGTGTATATTGAATTACTAACAAGAATTTTTTTTAATCTAAATTGTTGAAAAGAAGTAAAAAGATATAGTTTTTGAACACGGGAAGGAAGAATATAAATAAAACGTTGCAGCCCGACAAAGATTAATGCTCAAGATGTGTTTTCTTCCAGATTTACTCTTTATTTGTAATAATATATAATATTGTTGTGTTCCTCTTACACACAATACTTTTCTATTGTTGTCTCCCTCTAATATTTTATTCTCTTTTCTCTCTTTTTTGTTATATATCTGTCTCATTCTACTTTTTTGTGCCTATAAAAATAGGAAAACTCTATATTATTCTTTAGTTATTATAGTCGCCCTGGCGCTGTTTGATATAAGCGAAACCGGTTGGCGTAAAATACAGTAAATTCGTGGTTACATACATTTTTCATGATTTAATTGGGCTATTTCACAATTCATTCATTTAAGATAATTTGTAGTATATTTGCAGCACGATCCAGAGTGGTAGATACTGTCAGTATCGCCCTGGTGAAATACCACCATTTAGAATAGAAACGTTGCTAGAAATGGCTTTATAATTCACCACCTTCCATCTCTCCATCTCTTTCTCCTCCTCAATACCTCCAGCCTCACAACATACAGCAATTGAGGATGCCATAGCCTCACTGGTTCCAGACGGTTGGGAGCAGTTGGGACTCTTGTGTGGTATCACGTAAAAATAAAATGTTCTGTATGAATATCGAATTAGATACATAATAATGTTGTTATCATTTTGGTAGGAGTAACAGTTATCAAACGCAATCTTAAATAATGTATTCAAAAGAATTTTAAATACCGCATTTCGATTTCATAATAAATAAATACGAATATGATAAAATTAATCAAACCATAAATATCTCGAATTGGGTAAAGTTCAAATCCATTTCAAATTAGCTTTTTAATTAATTTGTGAAAAAAAATCTGCCATCAAAGGGTTTTTTTTTTCAAAATATTTCCGCTTATGAAAAATTGTATTTTATATTGATATCCCCAGAGAAGGTATTTTTAATTTAGCTTGAATAGATTTCATACGAAATAAAACGTAAAAAAACACCTCTATCCTCTCGGGGAAAGAGAAATAAAACAAAACAAAACCGTTCATAACAAAAAATTGGTTTCACAACAAAATAAATAAAGCGGAAATGTATAAGCAAAACGACGATAGGAAATGCTGTCTTGGGATATGGAATTTCCGGCTTAACCTTTAAACTTTAAACCCTAAATATTCTACTTATCGCATGCAAACAATTTCAAAATATATTCAGAGGAAGATTTTTATAATACGACAGAAAATATACGGTGTCCTATGTAATATACATATGAATCTCTATATATAAAAATGAATGTTTTTCTGTCAGTCCTCGATTTTCTTGAAAATTACTTCAGCGGTTTCTCTGAAAATAGCACAATTTGTTATTATTAGTACCAGTTTAGAGAGTAGTTTGAATGAAATTCAATTTGTAAAACTGTTGCTATAACGTTTTAAAATTAGTTTGAAAAATATTGAACCCGGAATTGTTGTATTGAAAATAGCTCATAGATATACCACTCTGGTTAGCCACAGATTACATATTGAATTAAAAGTTAATTTGGGTAGAATAAATTAAAAAAATAATACACAAGTAGGTAACTACTGAAGAACTTTATTACTTAGATACGTTGAAAAAATAAATGTTTGGATTGAAACAAAATTTTCAAGTGAATGTTTATTTGTTTAGAGACAGTAATAATCGTCACAAGGCATTACTTTCGCTGTCAAATCACTTGTGGCACCCAAAGGACAGTTGAGGTTATCCACCACTTTCCCACCCCGGTATAAGTAACTTATGGTTACTCCTTCAGGGTGCACCTCAAGGACTCTAATTTTTTGGTTCAACGAAGCCAAGGTTATAAATGATTCTAAACCCTCAAGTGTCCCTGCATAGCATTAGCTTAGAAGGAGGTTAGTAAAATTCCACAGCCCAGAATGGTTAGTACATACATACGGTCGAAAAAAGTGGCTCTAGTAATAATGGTGGCTCTGCTCTACTCGTCCGTAGATGAACATGGTGAGACGCGGAGAAATACTAACATAAAACAGTAAAAGGGAGAAACTAAATAGATTAAGTGAGAGTACTTGGGACGAGCCGTTGCCAGGACACCCGGGCAGTCCCTCTGAAGCAGTGCTAGGTGGATTCTTGTTCCCGCCACCCTTCCCAGGAGACATTGTGCCAGTCGTCAAGATTATCCCTTAAGAAAAGTGTAATTGGGGAGGGGGTAAAAAAAAAAAAAACCCTGAGACCCTGGGGATATGGAGGGGTCCAGGCGGCCGGGAGCGTGCCACTGAGTTGGGGAGACGGGAAGGCCGTCACCACCAAGCTTGCTCCATCGGGAAGTACACAAGGGATCCGGCTAGGGCAAGTCAAAAGATGACTGCTTCGGGTTGCAGGGATAGGGTTAATTTTCCACTCCCTAAGAGGGGATGTGGACAGTACACAATAAAAATATTTTTGGGTTCAGTTCGCCTGAATATCTCAAAATGTTTTTGAGTTCTACACAAAGAAAAATTTTGTACCTAAAGAAAACAAAACTCATAATAGGGAAATAAAAATGGAAAACAAAATTATAACAACAGTAGAGGCATCAGTGCAGAGTGAAAAGTTTAAAGCTAAAATTTAAAATTAAAAAAGAAGTATAAGATATATTAAAAATGGCAGGAATCCAAATGAGCAAAATACAGAAATAGAGAATGAAACAAGGTAACAAAATAGCAAGTAGAAGATAAACATTTACAAAGGGAAACATAAAATGTAAAACCAAGCATATACAGTAGTTAAATAAATTTAAAATCAGTACCAGAGATTCAAGAGGACTGTACCTCCGGCACCTGAAACGATAAATGATTTTACGAAGCTATTCCGCGACTCTAAGTTCAGGCCATCTCTTCACCCATCTACTTACAAACCTTCTCAGACACTCGAAATTCACCTTATTGCAGACCAGATCAGCATTCCAGGCTGGTCTGGTAATTCCAGTCAAACCATCCAGCATTTCCTCTCTCGCATCCATCAAAATCTCACAGTGCCACAGAATGTGCTCGGCGGTCTGGTTTGTATTTCCACAAGCACAGTTTGGGTGAGGGGATAGAGATAAACTATGAAGTCTACCCTTAAATTCACCGTGCCCCGATAGTAGTTGGGTGGTATAGTGGTCCAGGTGTAAAAATGCCCCTTCCATTCTGCTTTTAACTGAGGGGAAGAAAGAATATGTCCATCTTCCCGTCGTCGCCCTATCCCAACGTGACTGCCAATCATCCAGAGTTCTATCACGCATCTCCTTAAGAAGCTTTGGCAGGGAGACCTCACCACCCACGGTCACGTGGACACCCAGATGGACAGCCTCTCTACCTCTTGTTAAGGCCTTCTTAGCCAATACTTCCCTAATTTCTAAATCAATCGGCAGGATTCCGGCCAGAACCGGTAATGCATCTGATGCTACAATCCTGTAAGCTCCCGAGAGCGCCAGTAAAGGAGTGCGCTGGCCCCTTTTCAGAGCCAAGAGTATGAGAACATTGTCAAGGCGGTGCTCCCACACCGAAGCAGCGTATGAGATTTGGGTCACGTACACTGCCCGGTAGATTAGCCGGAGCGCAGGCGAGCGGAGACCCCACTCGGCCGTTGACAGTCTTCTCAACTTGTGAAAGAGGGCCTGGGCTCTACTGGACGCGCTTTTGACGTGGGCCAGGAAAGAAGACGATCTATCTAAAATGACTCCCAAGTGTCTGGTGTTTTCCGCAAAGGATATTGTGGAGTTTCCCATTTTAATAGAAGGGTTTCGTCTTCGACTGAGGGAACCCTTCATAAGGAGACCCACTGTCTTGTGGGGAGCGAAGGTTAATTTATTTCTTTTACCCCATTCCAGAACCATCTCTAAGCATTCCTCGGCCTTACTTTCGACCTCTTTCCTGCTGTTGCCCGCCACAAGAAGATGCTCATCATCCGCATATGCCACTGATACACAACCCTCAGGCAAGGGTAACCTGAGGCCGTCCTCAAAAAGAATTTTCCAAAATTCCGGACCCAAAACTGAGCCTTGGGGACAGCCCATATCCACTTCTCTGATAATAGTGGTGCTCCCGTGAGCAACCACGATGGATCGGTCCCTAAAATAGTCCGAACAGATCTCAAAGAGATCCGGTGGACAGTTTCTATTCTTTAGTTTGATAAGTATCATTGGCCATGATGCGTTGTCAAAAGCCCGGCAATATCTAGAAATAGACCTATCACATACTTCTTATTACAAACCTTCACCCAGTCGAGCGCAAACGAAATGGCGTGCTCGGTGGATTTCACAGGAACGAAGCCGAATTGGTGGATGCTACCGGGCGACAGGTAATGGTCTAACCTCTTACGTATGATTTTCTTGAGAATTTTACCGAGGATGGGCAGCAAGGTGATGGGGCGGTACGCCTTCGGGTCCGTTCTCGGCTTATTGTTTCCCTTAGGGATTATCCTGAGCACACCCCTCTTCCATACTGTGGGAAACTTTCCGCGTCTCAGACATGTGTTCAAGAGTTGGAAAAGCTCCTCCTTTGCAAAGATCCAAACATGCTTCACGATTATACCATTCAACTTGTCGATACCCGGGGCTTTCTTCGGACCGAGACCCTTAATTATAATATTTAACTCCGCTTTACTGAATGGTGGTAAGCTTTCGACCGTCTGGGGGAGATCCCTAGGAGGAAGCCTTGAGAGAATTCTCACTTGTTTGTGGTGGTCATTTTACCCTGTTACTGTCTCTAGAGGGACTAGCTTCCCCAGAAGTGTTTCAAGGGTCGTGGCAATGTCACAACTCTCGGCATCCCCATCGTTATTGCCCAGTGTTATGCTGGATAAGTAACGCTCAGATCCTTTGCCCGCTTTTTGGAGTGCGCTGTAAACTTCCCAAGGATTTGAATTTCCCACCCCTTTTACCCATTCTCTCCAGGAAGCTCGTTTTGCTAAGCAGACACCTATTCGATAGGCACTACGGGAGCTTCTCAGTTTAGCCATTAAGAACGCCTCCTTGTCAGGGGTACACGTAGCCCGTCTGGCAACTCCAAGGCTCCTATAGGCCCTCTTATACGCGCCCTTCAACAAAGTCAGCTCATTTGATCACCACGGCGTCCTTATTTTCCTCTTTGGGTTTGATCTTCCCAAGGAGGAATCTGCAGCTGATACCACCGCCGCGTTGAAAAATTCCCCCAATTTATCAGGATCACTAGCAGCCAATGCATAGAAGCCCCTTAAATTATCGCGCAGTGTCCTACCAAATTTATCCAAATCCGCTTGTTGTGTTTTGAAGTGCCAGTTTGTGCGAGGTATTTCATCAATTTTAACTCCTAGGGAGAAAGTGATGAGCCTATGGTCACTTACAAGAGCGCGTTCGTGGACCATCCAGTTAGACATCTTAGCCACAATTGACCCAGAGCAAAGAGTTAAGTCAATGTTGCTCTCCCCTCCGGTGCCAGAAAACGTTGAAGGGTATCCCGGTTCATTGATGATGAAAAGACCTTGCGCAGAGATGAGGTCCTCGACGGCGTCTGATCTTTCCGTCCTATTTTCGTTATTATCGTACCACAGAGAGGAGCGCGTTGAAATCCCCCCCTATAATTATGTTACGCCCCTTCAGAACGTTAAGAGCGCGCGTCAGGCTAAGGATGTGTGGTCCGACGGGATTTCCATATTTAAAGTAGACGGATACGAAAACAATCTCGATATCATCGAAGATTATCGATACGCAGGTTTGGTACTCATTCGAGGGAGGAGGGGGCTGAACACTGAAGTGTTGATCAGAACACCCGCACCCGGGGATTTCCTTACTTCGAGTACCTCCCCTGGAGAATCTATACCAGCTGTCTTGCCTTGCCGGAGATACTGCTCCTGAATCAGAATAATGCTGAGGTCCAAATCGGCCATTAATCGTTGAGTCTCAAGGGTTGCCCCTCGAGAGCGCTGCAGATTTACTTGTCCAATTGTAAGGGAGTTAGCGCCTACCATAATCAGTTTTACGGACTTGGGCCTCTACAGCAGCGTGGTGGGCCGGGCACGATCTGTCACCTGTTGGGTGGTTGGAAGGTTTGTTAAAGCGCTTGCAGGTGGCGCAGACAGCAGCGTCAGCTTTCTTGGGGCAATCCTCGATGTCATGGCCGGTTGCGGCGCAGTGGCGGCACGTATTAATTGTCATGGTGCAGAACTTGCTGACGTGGCCATACAAATGACACTTAAAACACCTGGTGGCCCCTAAATAGTCGCGCACGCGGCAGGCATTCCATCCAAGAAAGCAGAGGCCGCTGTCAATCAACACCTTTCGACTCTCAGGATGGCAGGTGACTATCATGTTCATGGAAGAGGAATCCCTCTTCCCGAACAGAGACACACGGCGCATCGTCCGGAGGTGGTCCTCTAGGGAGAGCGTTGACTTACCTCTTATATTGTTGGCATAAATTTCCGTGAACAGCCCTTGGTCTGCTGCCGGTTCGCCCTTTGGTACGTCATATATGACAATTTTTGGGAGGTTGCCCTGAGGGTGAATCATCTTCAGGCCGCTGGCTTCGATTTTAGCCGACGCCTTCTTGATGTTGTCTAAACCAGCCGTGCTAGAAGTCTGAACCATCAATCCTCCTTCTTTTAATTTCCGCGTGCGGACAGCTTGAAACCCATCCTTTGATGGGTTCAAGACCTTCATGAGCTCCTTTTGGGTCTCATCTGAAGTCTTTCCTTCCGGCACGGTTGGGTAAAACAACACAGTCGGCTGGAGCGGAGGTAGAGCCCTCTCAAATCCATCCACTACAAGGGTACCGGAGGGAGGGGGACCTGAAGCAGCACTGGCATAAGACTTACGCTGCGGCAGTGGAGCTTGTGCAGCCACAGTTATGAGTACTCGTTTGATGAGTACATCCAATTTATCAGAGAAGCCCCTCTGAGCCAACATGACTTCTTGCAAGGTAGCTGCCTTGGTTTTGGCTACTGCCAAGTCAAGAGCAAGTGTCATTAGTTCGTGAGACATTAGGTCGAGGCTTACCTGAATAGTGCTCCTGTCGTCCTTGTTTAATTTACTCTTACTTGAATGAATTATTTCAGTAATATTCGACATCTTAGCCCAGAATACACTGAGGCGGTCATCCTCTATCTCCGAGATATCCTCCGTGCGCGACCTCTTCTTGTTTTCCTGGTTGGGTGAAATAACTTTAGAAGTGCCGCTCGTGAAGGCGGATTCCAGCGCTGCAGCTCCTGACTGCCCGTTCAGATCCGAGGTAGTGTCTCCTAACGTCGGCGGCGCTGAGTTGGTCGTCTCAGCAGCGAGTATTGCTGTGCAAATGCTCGTTGTCTCAATTGGCGACATGGCTTGTCTTGAAGGGCCTGGCAGATCTCTCTGTCTCTTCATCCTCTCGATGCAGGCAAAAGATCTAGACGTAGATTCCCTGTGAGCCCGCTCCGCTAGGAGTCGCTTGATTAGAGCGTTTGAGTCCTCCTTGGCCAAAAGTCTGTCTAGTATTTCGTCCTGAGTTAAGTAATTCGTATCCTCATCCTCCGAATCCATCTTGAGTTGGGAGGACCGTCACTATCGATGTTTGGTCACGAAACACAAAAAAAAACAAACGTTCCGAGATAATTTCTTACAAATTTGTATAACTTGGGACAAAAAGGGAGAAATGGGGAAACTTACAATAGGCGAGGGAAAACCCGAGACTGATACTCAAAGTCGGGAAAAAAAAGTGGGTTAAAAGTGTCAATTTCTCTATCAAGAACTCTATCGTGTCTTCAGATCATTTTTTTGGCAAAAACAGTTATTTATATATTTCAAAAAAAAAAAAAAAAACAGTTATTTGTAGACCGACACGAGTGTGAAATATCGTCCTATCGATTTTAGTTAGTATTCGCACTTTGTTTTTTTTTTTTAATTCAATTAATAACAATGTTTCATTAAACTAACTGAACTGAAGACTGACAGCCAGGCACACTAATATATCCTTTTTGGAAGAGCTTGGCATCTACAATAGGTCTGCCTACAGCGTATTCTAATATACTTTGGACACGTTGCTCGCCAAACAGAGAACTCAAACCTGAAGCAACTCAAAACCTGAGAAACACAGGAAGATCACGATGCGTTGGAGTGTCTAAGAATCACAGGCTTCCGGAACGTCGGTGTCCGCAGCACTGCACGCAGCGCAGGACCGCGAGGAGTGAAGGCACCTTGTCTACCAGGGAAATTGGAAAATGGAATAGGGGTCACGATCCTCACCAATGAGGAATCACCTGAAGAAGAAGAATTATCCAAGCATCAAGTTAAGATATTTAAAAAAAAATCACATCTTCGATTTTCGATATAAATTGTTCATACATTAAAAAAATAACCTTTTTGGTTCATTTTGAGATATTAAATTTCAGCCAAAAGCAAATTTAATTTTAAAAAATCATGGCTGAACGACGATCCAACGAAAGCTGTATTGAAATTTGACCAGCGATACGAATAAAAATCTAATCTATTATGGTAATAAGTTGATAAATTAATTTTGATATACTCGTAAATCACATCACTGTTTTCAGTAGACTTAGCATAGCATTCTCCGCTCGAAATGTGAATTGTACCAATTGAAATTTGTTTGCTCAAATGGTTTCATTGTATAGTGGGTCTAAAACTTAAAACAACACATGTTTTTGAAACGACAGTTCCAGTTACATTTATTTTTTTGTGTTTTGTTATTGCAGTTAAGTCATTATTAATTATAAATAAACGGTGGCTCCTAATATACCAGTGACTGGTTAATCTCCGAAATATCAAATATTCAGACTTTCTATTAACCTTTCAGCGGGCGCGCTGAATAATTTCCCTTGAGCGAGCGCTTGTCGTAAATTTTTTGTAATCAAGTTTTCGCAATGTAAATGGTGTTTTCTTTATATAAATGTTAGGGAATTCCTGTAAGGTTATTGAGCGCCGATCAATCAAAGACACCCAGGACCTTACTAGGCGAAGGGAAATGAGGACCGGGGTTAACATCTGGTAGGGCTTCGTAAATACTGAGTAGGGGGTATCTATTTACCATTTCTCATTAGCGTTCCGGCTTAGTCACAACATTTCGAGAGCTCGTGGTGAGAGAGGAGCGCGAGAACTTTCAGACGATCCGTCTTGTATAAAAATAAACGATATAAATGAGAAATAAATAAAAAAAAAGCACTTTATTTAATATACTTACACTTTAAGGCGCGTGTCGCAAAATTTCCAAATATCAATGAATAACAAAAGCTTCTAAGCACATCCGGTACGTCTGTAGTTTAAAGAGACACTGACCCTCGAATAGCTCGAAGCTCGACGCTTGTGATTAAGTGGCAAGAGTGGGGGAAGCGATAAGGAGCATTTGTCGTAAATTTTACGACAGCGCGCCCGCTGGAAGGTTAAGCTTTCACCATATCTGAAAGTTATATACACGCGTGAATAATTTTAGAAAAATGTATCAATTGTACGTACTAGAGATAAGTAGGTATATAGAACGCCATACAAATTACTAAGTAGCTCAAATAATCTTTTTTTTTCCGATAAGAAAACATAATACTTTATTAGTTATTTTTTGTCAATATAGACTTGTAGTTTATCGACCGTAATTCGTGTTTTAAAATATTTATTTATTTTAATGTTTTATTATTTAAGAAATATACAATGCATATTCATTGTACCCCGAAGTCTCTGGAGTTGCTTCTCCCACCTGTATTCTCTCTTTAATAGCACCCGGAATTTTCAGCGGAATTCGACCATCTGGCATTCCCGAGCCACCTCAATTGCGACTTTTCGATGAAGAGTAACAGTTGTTCGATGTTTAGCTTATCCCGGAACATTGAACTTCTTATTCGATCCCATCTTGTGACTCCTGCAACTCCTCTCAAAAATCTCATTTCGGCAGCTTGGACCCTTGTCTTTCCTTAGCTGTAAAAAGGACGGAGCACACCGCTTGCAGCACCTACCCTATGATCAATTTCTCCGCTTTGCAGTCATCGCTTGACAATTCAACCCAACGATATTTAAATTGATCAACCTGTTTCAACTGTGCCCTTTAGCGAGTTTGGTCTCTTCCTATAACCATAATTTCTGTTTTTGCGGAGCTCATACTCAGAAAATATTATTAAAATATTTAATTTAACGTAACCTACCGTTAGAAAAATTACGACGGTATATGTTAAACACCTATTTTTTCAGTAGGGCACATTTGCTAACCGAAACCTTAATAAAACATTGAGAAATAGCCCTGAATACTAAAAAAGTCAAATCAATGCATTTCCAAAATTGTGGAAGGTACCAATATACTCGTACATACTTCAACTTTCACTGTGCATTGTGCATTCGCTGGTCAATTCAACTCCATAAATGTTCTCCGCGGGCAGGGCCGCTATTATCAACGAAATATCTCCGTAATTGCGTTAATTAATACAAGAGTCAACGGGGGAACGGAGTACCCGCAGTTTAGTTATCGGAACGTGATTGTCAAAAGATTGGACATTCCGATTTGCGGCCAATAAAAAGGACGGTTTATTTCACTGACAATTTAATCGACGACAATAAACGTGTCGAATCCTTTTGATAATTTTGGATGATTTGTTTATCTCTCGTCATGTTATTTTTGTTTAATCGCGATCGTTTTGAGAAGTACATATGATTCGAAAAGTGTTGATTCAGAGGGTTCAGTTATTCAATTAGAGTAGAAAAGTCTCGATTCGTCGATGCAACTAAAAGTACAGTTGTACATTATTTCACAACTTTTTGCATTGGTATTAAAATTAATAGCTTTTTGTTAAGGCACATAAACTCACAGCATCCGGAGAGATCAGATGTACCAAAGAGACATTAGTATCCGATTACTTTCCGGAGAATGCGGTAATAGAACTATAGAGTAAGTAGCAGAGTTATGATAATAAATATTAGAGGTATGAGAGTTTAAAAGAAAGTAACGTAATTATTACACGCAAGTTCATAATTGACGCATCTGAAATCTTTTGATAGAGTAACGATTAAACTGAGGATCATTTGATTTGAAACATGGATAAAATAATTAGTTCTCTGTAATTTCGAGTCATAAAATATTTAAATTACTTACAATTAGTACCAAGATTGTTTAATGTTCCGGTTGGATTTTTCATCATTGGATTCATTGTCATCGGTATCGTATATTCTGTTTCATCAATAGAGCATATACATTATATTTCAAATTGTGTCAAACTAATAGGAAATTATATTAAACTGACAATTGATTGTGTGACGGGGTGTTTTAAGCTATTTATACTACTCTGCTCGTACTTTTTATTCACTATCGTATGGTATTACGGTAATATTTGGATTTTTTCTTTTTCTGACAATTTATTATATTTATACCGTCATCAATATGTCATCACAATTGACAATATTCTGTTTTTTGTAATGAACAACAATTCCGAAAAAGAAAAGATCAAGACGAGAGCTATCAAGATTTTTTTAATGTCAACTAGATTTATCGCAACCAGATTTTATAGATACGTTGACACCACCAGATAATGACCGTATATATATATACAGCACTTCACCCTCCATGGAATGCGGATAATTTCATTTAATTTCTAAGAACATGAAACATGATTCTGGTGTCCCAGAATATCCTTCAAATGTTTCTGAAGTATAAGTATCACATAATATCTAAATATCAATAATTTAACCTTAATTACCTTTTTCAATATTATTTTTATACAACAATTTCATAATTATATTAGAATTATATGGTCGAGGGGTATGGCTCTCGACCAACGAATCCGAAGGTCGCGGGTTCAAATCCCGACGTGCGCAAGTAAATTTTATTTAATTAATTTGAGCTGTTTCACAATTAATTCATTTAAAAATAATATATAGTATATTTGCGCACGTTCCAGAGTGGAAGATACTCTCAGTATCGCCCTGGTGAAAGACCACCATTCAGAATTGAAACGTTGCTTGAAATGGCTTTTAGCTGTGTTTGTTGACTAGATCTGAATTGCCAGATATTTTCACCACCTTCCTCTGCCCCTTCTCCTTCCCCTTCCCAATACCTTCAGCCTTACAACATTCCCCAATTGGGAATGCCATAGTCTCACTGGCTCCAGACAGTTGGGAACACTTGGGACTCTTGTGCGGTATTCATATAAAAAACAAAAAAAACCGATAACAAACAACGAACCGACTATACCGCTGCCATGTTTTGTATGGGAGTCTTCGAGGGTCGCGTGTTTTATTGTTTTTGATAGATTATTCTCAAAAAACTTAATACGTGAAGTAAATTATGTCTATATCCATAATGGATAATCGAACGAGTTCCAGGAGTTTCGCTAATAATATTATTTTGTTATATTCGTGAAAATAAACCAGCAAGGCTGTAATAATATGGCAGTATTATTTGAGCAAAATACGAAGCAATTACTATGCAACCATTGAGGTATATCAAGGAAAACAATATAACCGATAAAATTAATATAAAATAATACGAGAACGAGGACGAGACCAAAAACAAGAAAACAATAACACACTGCAACCCACTGATCAGATCCTATATGACAACAAACAATAAGAGAAAGGGGAGAGAAGGGTAGGGAAGTACCTTGCTATACGGACCCGGTGACTAAATACATGGATAGCCATTTTTAGCATGTTTCCTTACTACTTACAGTTGAAATCTGTTTTCTCCGCTTTTAATCATGGCGGGTTTTTCTTAACGCGTTTTTAAATCTATTTCATAATTTTATTCCCCGCCATCATTTAAAGCGGGAAAACAGATTTCAACCATAATTTCCTCACAGAATAAACAATTATTTTCTAAGCAAATCGGTTTTTACCCAAAACATCAATTAAACATTACAAACGCCATAAAATAACAAAATTGTTTAGCGGTAAATAAGTCTTCTCAATGTAGCCTAACCACTGTTTGAAAATGGCTTTGAACGCCGAAACAGCTGTCAATAACAATAATAGAAAAAATAAAATACTTACAGAACTTAATAATATTATTCAATTAGATTTACTATAAAAATCTCTAAAAATAATTTATGGAGTTCTACGAAATAAACAAAATAAAAGTTAACAAAAATAAGAATAATTTTATTAATCAGTGAGAAATATGTTAGGATACAGGCGAGTTCTCCAAATATTTCTGTATTGTTTCGATATTACTACTGTCTGTATCTGTATTTTCTCCATAAATAAATTAAACAAAAAAAAAAAGAAGGAAGATCTTCAATCAATTTTATTTGAACTTCCCCAGGTTTTGATTCCACCTCATTTGAATACTGAACCCAGAGCCAAAGGGCTCACAACTCGAAAATGGTTGCTCTCCTACTGATTAATTTATTTATTTCCTTTTTATGACATTATTTTAGGTATTTGCGATAGTATCGTATTACCATTGAACAGCCGGGGGTTGTGTAGTTCAGTTGCTAATTGTGGTAATGAAGCAAATAATTTCGCAGCAGCTCTTACCTTCGGTATGCAATTTTCCACCAAGCCTCTCTCGGTCTTGGAAATATGACCATCTGTTGATAAACACGTTATCTCGATTATCGAATTATCTCGTGTACGTTTGCATATAATAATACCTACATTACGCCGCCTGACTCGAAATCCTGGAAAGTTAATGCTCGTACTTTAAGTTAATAATATATTAAGTTAAAATGTTTTCTTAACGAGATAACATTTCCGAGGTCCCTCTCTACGAGAAAAGCAGAAAGCTAAATGCTGAGATGTTTTTGTCAGGG